>JARHVA010002227.1:2470000-2527500 GCA_037957365.1 Torreya grandis
TATTCACTGTGGCCTACATTAGGTATAACCATTCAAATTCTAACCTTAGTGTCAACTAGGTGGTAGAATGTGTCACCCATATGCATATATAAACCACCTTTAGACCATAAGTAATTTATATGGTAATATGTCCAAGGAATGTGTATGCAAATGGAAATACAACTAATCTATAAATCAATCCTACCTCAAAGAAGATAAATCTTAAACTTCTGATTATTGATACATTAAATATTTAAGGTCATGACCAAGATGGATCTGCTAGACCTATCCAAGGGATATATTACCATAATAATATCACTAGGGAGGGTTACAAAGCCTCTAGTCAATCAAAACTATGAAATAACCCTAACTAGGTCCCATGTTTTCATATTTACAAAAAAATAAAAAGTAAAGTAAAGTCTAATATAGTGCTCACCAAATCTTGTGGCACAAAATGGGGTTAACAAACATAAAAACTAAACATGCATAAGAGAATCCTATTTAAGCTATGTATAGGTAAGACACTAATTCATGGAGAGAGCAATATATTCAAAATCCATTACTTATGCTACTTCTATCTACTAAAGATAGGAGTAAATTTAGAGATACTTACCTTGAATACAAAACCATCAAGAATCAATCTCTTCCTTAGCCAAAGGTGCTTTGCAAGAGGTTGTTGTGGCTTGTATGGATCACTAAGAAAGTCTAAAGCATCCAATACTTTTTCACAAGATAAGGTTCTTCTCCAAGTATAAACCCTAAACTAAGATTCCTCAAGTATAATGGTGGAAGATTAGATTGTTAAAAAGTGCAAATAAATAATTAACTCTTGTTGTCTCTCTCAGAAATGACAAAATGGATGTGCTTATATAGCTGATTCTAACCCTAGTCTTTTCAAAAAAGTTTAATCAACAAGGTTAGCCTAATCGACTTTGTATGTTTTAGATAAAAAATAAATTAGTTTCTGATCTATGTTGGCTAAGGGCCAACCTAGACCCTAAATGAGTTTTTTCAATTAGAGTATAGGGTTGATGGGTTTGATAGTGTATCATAAACTGTCAAAAAGGATTTTATGCTAGAGAAGGGATAATGAAGGTAGAAAATGATTAGAGGAGGGTGAAAAAGAGGATGTAAAGCTTATGGAAATGTTTCAAGGAGATTTTTGGTTGATTATAAGTGGTAGTATAGGGAAAAAAAATCCTATGAAGCACCAATGGTCTACCTTCCCCTTTCTCAGTGCACCCCTTAAGGCATGCACTTAGAGAGATTGAGACTCAACAGGTTCTTGTAAGATGGAAAGCATAATTAATTGAAAATTTTTAAAATATTATGTATATACATATTCCCCACTCAAAGATCATCACATGTCACTCAGGTGCAATAAGGGATGGTGCTTTGAGAAAAGAACATAGCAATACACAATGCTAAGGCTAAAAAAAATTTGTAGTATTTAAAAGCATAAAATAAATAAAAATAAAAGTAATGTATAAATACCTTGACTTACCTTTATTGTTTTATGGTTATTTATTGTGTTTGTAGTTTTGAGGGTACAAAGACTAATTTCAATAAACCCAAGGATACTAAATTAAAGAGCAAAAATAAACAATTGTAGGAAAGCCAAGATAAATAATGCTTATGTAGATGAGACATACTTAAAAATTTAGCAAGCTGAGGTGACACATGCTATGTTATACCAAATTACCAAGTCAAAAATTTTAGAACAAATCAGGTAAACAAAAATCCAAGGCTACTAAAGACTAAAAACCTCAAACAAGTAAACCTTAAGTAAAAAAGGCAAACATAGCTACTTAGATGTAGAAGGGTTAATAAAGTGGGTTGGTTGTGCCCAACCCCACCCAATTTTGAATATCATATGGTGTTTATAGGTTGGATGTGATTTTTTGAATTTACTGAGTAGTATTAAGTGATCAAGTGGTAGCCATTTATATTGGTTTAATAGTTCTCAAGGTCTAGGCCCCTAGTTTATGCCCTAGAACTGGTTTGTAGCTTTGGTCAAAAGTGGATCTTGATAATAAAAAAAATAAAGGAAAATACACCAAATCAAACCAAGGATAATATGTCAAAATAGATGGTAATCAAACATCAATTTGAAAGTAGTAACAATCCTTAATTTAAATAAACATGGGCAAGAAAAATTTAAAACAACATTGATGAGTGAGCAGTAACAATCCTTACTCAATCATAAATGAAAAATGTGCATAAAAGGGAAAAAAAATTGGTGAGAGAGGATCAACAAGACAATCTCACTCAATAATGGAAAAGTACATGAAAGTAGAAATGAACTTAGGTGTCCACAAAAAGGGTAGTACAGAAATAATAGATGGTAAAAGCAAACAAAGTGATGCTGGGATGTAAAATAATGTTGTAAAGAAAATAATCCATAATTACTCAAGCATATTGTGTTGTTATAAGGAAAGATAAAATTGAAACAAAGCAATGCTACAATGTTTTTAATATGTGAAGAAGAGGGAAGTATAAAAGTGGGAAAATAGATTTAGAATCACATTTACTTGTTGATGGGGGAAATTAAATGGTTAGAGGGGAGGATGAAGGAAAAACCAAGGTAGAATAACTCTTTATTAAAGTAAAGAAACTTAAATTAGGTTTGTCAAAATAAGAAGAATTTTGACATTAAGGAATCTGAAGAACTTCTCTTAGCCATGCAAGTCTTAGGTCAATAAATAGAGTATGTAGATCATCCCATGAAGGCTATATGCATGAAAATTAAAATGGACCTACCTTCCCAAAACATGTTTCCTATTTTTCAAGACCCCTTACAAAGACGTCAGTCTATTATGAAGATTGGGTATTGTTAGCTAATTTTCACCGCCTATGAAAATTGGCTAAATACAGTGTCCTTGTTCACTTTTGTTCTGTGCTAAAAATGTACATAGGTGTTTTCTCTTTGGAAGATTTGCTCAATATTTTGGCTAAATCCTTTTTTATATCAACAAAGTTCTTTATCTTCTTCTTCAAGCTTTTGTTTGTTTTCCTTCATCTTCTTATTTATTTCCTTTCTTATTCCTTTCTTTTCCTTTTTCCTTTTCTTTTCTTCCTTTCCTTTTTCCTTCACTTCTTTCTTCTTATTTTCTTTCCTTTTCCTTTTTTCTTTCCTCTTCCTTCTTATTTTATTCAAAGGTACCTTTTGAAAAAATCTGAAGGGTCACATTTCTTCCAAGTGCCCTTCAATTTTTTTTTGAAGGACACTTTGCCTTTGAAAGTGCCCTTCAAATTTTTTCTGAAGGGACACTTTATCTCAAAGTGCACTTCAATTTTTTTTTGAAGGGTCACTTTATTCCTTTCCTTCCCAAAGTACCCTTTAAAAAAATTCTGAAGGGACACTTTGCCTCAAAGGGCCCTTCAAATTTTTTTTGAAGGGTCACTTTGTCTCTTTTTGTCTTGAAAAGTTCCCTTTGAAAAAATCTGAAGGGTCACTTTTCCTCCAAGTTCCCTTCAGATTTTTTTTGAAGGACACTTTGCCTTCACTTTTTTTTCAAAAGCGCCCTTTGAGATTTCCTGAAGGGTCACTTTCTTTCCAACGTGCCTTCAAGATTTCCCAAAGGGTCACTTTCCTTTCTAAAGTGACCTTCAAGATTTATCTAAGGGTCACTTTCCTTTCAAAACTACCCTTTAGGATTTATCAAAGGGGCACTTTCCAAGGGCCCAAACAAAAGCCAAAAGGAATTTATTTAGACAAATTGTCTAAAGGAATTCCTTCGGTAAAAAAATCTTGAAGAAATTCCTCTTTAGAAACAATCCAAATAAATTATCCCATGACATGTTGGGAGACATCAAATTCAAGACAAAGAAGTATCTATTGGGATTCAAATATCCTGTGACAGGCCAAGAGACATCAATTTTAACATCATGAACTAGCCGTTGACAAGCAATCAGGTTTGAAAGGTCTGAAGTCATCAAGCTTGAAGAATCTAAAGCAAGTTGAGCATCTCCCAAAAATTGAATGACTCTCATGGTGCAAATCAAGATTATCCAGGTGATTTACTTATGAAATTCATAAGTAGAGCAGCTCAAAGACTCCAAATTAAGTGAGTCCAAAAAACCCGAATGGGTCTACAGAAGTAAATCAATATTTTCTAAGTGCTTAACTTATAAAATTCAAGCATGTCAAAAAACCTTAATGGGTCTACAAGTATAAACCAAGTTTATCCTAAGGCTTTATTTATGGTATTTATAAATAAGGAGGTCACAAAAACTTAAATTGCACTACAAAGTGCAAATTAGGTTTGCAGAGTTGCTTAGCTTATATGCTTGATCTAATGGCTAATCGATGGTGTACAAGAGCCATGAATAGATAAATTAGAAGCTACCATGTGGAAGGAGAGGAATATATGGAGAATGATCTATAGGGATCCATTCTAGGTAGATCAATGACATATAATCATGATCCATGCCATTCTTTGAGAGCCATCAAAAGGGAAAGAAGCCAAGGAGAAGAGGTTAAGCATTAAGACAATTTTTTTAATAGGTGGTTCCTTGCTACAAAATTTTTTATGACATTGCTCAAATATCTCATTTTTTAAGCGACCATGGGAGAATAATCTTTAAGGGGTAACCCAAGGGCATTCAAGAAGGTGACATGGATCAATTAAAATGCCCTAATGAGCATCATTGGAAAAGTAAGTTACAACTAAATATGGAGACTTCCAACAAAAATGATTCCTCTTGATATTCCCAAAGACCTCCTCTTCTCTCTCTTCTCTTTGCTATAAATATAGACCTTGGGCTAGTGTAAAAGCCATCCATAAAAGTATGACAAAGCCCTACTGAATTGTTTTGTCATTTCCTACCTTTAAGCAATCAAGCATAGGTCTATTCATTTCAAGTTATGAATAATTTCCTAAGTGTGTAAGAGATATAGAGTGACAAAAAGTGATGGTTTCATCCTTGTGTTCCTTTATCCTTCACATTTTGAGCAGGAGTTTTAGTCTAACAGGTCATGTAGAGTGCATCCAAATATATGAGATTTTATGTGTATAACCTTTTTTGAACTATATAGGTTGTAATTCAATTTATTTACCTTGTGTCATTTCATATGTCTCACCTCTACATTGAAACATTTATGTTAGAAATTTTCATATCTTGGTAATAGGCTTGCATTCTATTGTATTGTACAATCATGTATGACATTCAAGTGGAGGATAATTTTGGTGTATCACCATTTTTTAGATCAGATTTCCCTTATGCATTTTTAACCCTTTTCCCTTCATCAAACTAGTTTAAATAGTGGTCATTTTGTAGACACACATACAAGGAGCTTGCCCTTCAAACCCAGAGGTTAATATCCACCTATAGGCACACCCACATGCCTATAAATGTCCCAACATTGCCCAAGTTTGGGAGAGGATTGAACACTCTCTTCTAGGGTGCATGATTTGGAGACAACAAGTACTTGCATGATAAATTAGGTAGCACCATAGAGTTGGTTGAATTTTTTAATTCCAATCTATTGGCCTACCATACCTTACTGGACCTTAGCTCTATCATGAAGCTAATTATGGAGTTTGAGCTTTGATTAGAAATAGGAGATGTGATTTAAATCAAATATTTTGGTATGATTTTGACTTTTTGACTATTTATGTTTCCTTTTGTATCATTTCCTTTTGTTTTAAATTATTTGGATTAAACATGGGTGCTAAAAATGACTTTCATTTGAATACTTTGGATTTGGTTCATAAGAAAGAGAAATGAGAGAGCATGGTGTCAAATAGTCACATTAATTTAAGTGAAATAAAATTTCAATCTTGACTTTGACCTTATTTTATCCAAAGTGGAGTGAAAGGAAAGGAAATCAAGAAGAATGAAACATGAAATAATTTAAATTAATTCAAATCACAAAAAATGTGACAAAGGGTGAAAAATGGATACAATGACACTAAATTGTGATTCCTTATCATAAGAATTAAGCAAGTGTATGAAAATATGCTAACATAGTTTGTTGTGTAAATTTTATCTTAAAAAAAAACAAAAGCCAAAGTTGAGAACAAGGTTAAAAAATTGTAACCATTACTAGAAACATTCTAGAAAAAGAATAATGAATTAAATATGATGATTTTATGAGGAAGGCTTGGTCCTATCCATGGTCTTACACTGTAACTCTTAAAATAGAAACCCATGAGAATACACAAAGCGCATGAAACAAATGACATAAATATGGTATTTGTGAGGAAGGCCAAGTCCTATCCATGGTCTTACATTGAAAATCATAAAAGATAAACCCAAGGGGTACTAAAAAGTATTGGAAAGTAAGGAAACAAGGAAAAAAAATGGAAATCATGAAGAAGATCGGGTTCTATCCATAGTTTTACAATGCAACTCATGAGATAAGAGAAACCAAAGGATGAAAAAGAAAGGACTAAGTTTTATGGAAAGAGATATTAATGCAGAGGGTGAGATCCATGTAAATATCCTACAAAAAGTATTATAAATATAGTGTATATAAATCATGATAAGAGGGGAAGGATTTAGGCAAAATGCTTCTTTAAAAATTACACATTAGTGGGTTCTTTGAGAATATGGCCTTCATTAGTTTAAAGGTGATAGGTGTTAGGACCAAGTATGTGTTTGACTAAATAAGGTCCCCACCATTTTTTGGTGTATTTAACTTCTTTGTCATGATTATAGTCTAGCTTAATGACAAGATCACCAACATTAAAAGTGCGAAATTTAATTCTTTTATTATGTTATTTGGCAATACGGGCTTTGTATTGGTGATTATGTTGTAGGTGAAAAGATTGTGTTCATCAAGAAGATCAAGAATATGAAGGTGAGCTTCATGTAATTATTTATCAGGTATGATACCATGAAAAGAGATACAGAGAGAGGGAAGCTTAAATTCTAATGGGAGGACTAATTTAGAACCATAGACTAGTGAAAATGGCATTGCCCCAATAACAATGCGTATGCTTATGTGATAGGCCCAAAGAGTAGGATATAGATGAATATGGCAACTTGTGTAGGTTTCATGGATTATATTTTGGAGAGTTTTATTAAGGATTTTATTGGTGGCCTTAGCTTGGCAATTGCATTGAGGATGATAAGGCATGGAAAATGTGTGATTGATTTTGAATTTAGCACAAAGTTGTTTGATATAGTTATTTTTAAAATTACCACCATTATTTGAAATGAGAGTACAAAGAATGCCAAAGTGGAAAATGATTTGATTGAGGATGAATTTATAAATGGTAATAATGGTAACATTGATGAGGGGCATAACCTCAACCCATTTGGTAAAATGATCGATGGATATAACAATAAAGACATTCTCATCCTAAGATCTAGGTAATTTCCCTATGAGATCTAATCCCCACATTGAGAATGTCAAGGGAGACTCCATAGTTTGAATCTTGGCTAGAGGTGAATAGATTAGATCATCATGAAGTTGATAAGGATTACATTTTTTAGTGAATTGGATGACATCCTTTTCAAAAGTGGGACAAAAGTATCCCATATGTAAGCATTTATGGTTATATTATGTCCACTATAGTGGCCACTGCAAATTCCTCCATGTGCTTGTTCAATAATAGGAGGAACTTATTCTTTCATAATATAGTAGAGCAAGGTACCTTTATCATTGTGATAATAAATGATGTTATATCGAAAGACATACTTGAAATCTTGTTTGTGAATGTGAGTCTTTTTGTAGGAATCAATGTTTGGTGGATAGGTTTGGTATTCAATAAATTGAATAATGTCTTTGTACCATAGGCTTTGTTGAATGGTGATAGCTTAAATGTGGTAGAAAAGTGAATCTTGTAGTTTAATGGAATATGGTTATGGGTGATAGAATCTTTGAATATTTCACCATTCAGGTCTAATTTTAGTTTCATAAGGGGGTTTACTTTTTTGAAAAATTGGAGTGTTATGTTCTTTCGAGATAGGAAAGTGACTTTAGACCTAGTTTGTTGTACTTGGGTTCAAATAGAGGGTTAAAGTGTACTTCCCCACATCATCATCAAGCAACTTTTTCATTCCCATGGCTAGGATACAATAATATATTAGAGGTGAAAGAGTATGGATTGTGGGAGGGATCAATTGGTGTAATTTACATAGTCCTAGGATCAGTGGTAAATGGGATCACCATGCACTCACTCCCATTATCAATGCTTATGTACCTCTATTTAAAATTCCACTCCACATTATTTAAATAGCACTAGGGTATTTTTATAAATGCAATATATCTATATTATTTCATTAGTTAAATTAGCTCAAATTTGGTGATAAACTTGATATATTGAATCTCAATGTCAACATTGTTTAATACCCTAATAGGTTACACCTTGGTCTTATTGGCCATAGTCAAGATGTGAGGTGATGGTTGTAGTGGGGGACTCCCCAGATTTCTCCTTGAATATAACTTTAAGAGATTGAATTCAACTCCTATGTCCAATATGACATCATAAATATACCAACCATTATTTATGTGTTAATTAACAATTCCTAGTCATACCCTATGCTCTCCATAGTGTCATCTTGTTCTTAATCATTAGTAGTCAATAGAGTATTTAGTGTGGGCACTATGTCCTAATTTCATAGAATTTCCATTAATTTATCTAGTTTTTTGTCCTACTATTCTTAGACCTAATGTTTATGTCAAACATCCTCCTCTCACTCTTGGGCAAACTAAAATTTTATTTGCAGCTTCTAAATCACACTTAACATGTGGCTCAAAATTTCCATCTAAAGGATCCATATGTTGCTCTAGGAGATGTAGATGTTGATTTTTTAGGTGTGGTTCATCATCCCTAAGGTCTAATCTATGTCTTTGTTTCATGTTGGAGCATTGGGTTATTATACCAGGCTAATGCTTAAACTAAAGACCATTATTCATATGTCTTTATCACCTTTATGGTTATGACTTTTGCACACATCAAATGAAGATAACACATTTTTGTCATGTTATTCTACATTATCCTTACATATAAAATTTTTTAGTCTTCAATCAAGTGTGTATCATGATAATAGGTACACATGAGATGTTAGGGGAAGTCTCATTTAATGTGGTCTGGTAGACTACATTTATAACAATATGATGTAAATTTTCCTTCACTTAGACCTTTGGTGGGATTCCTTATATCATACTACTATGTGTGATAACCATATCCCAAATTATCTAGCCCATACCTTCAAGTTTCTATAGTAAACTTTCATGCACTTCACTCTTAAGTCTCATGGAACTCATCTATCACTTGATCATTATTCATATTATGGGTGAAGGCATTGTAGAATTTGCATCACAAAGACTCCCTAGTTTCAATTACACATTATAAATATGGAACAAGTGGGTTTTATGATCCTCATGATAGATTTCATAGGAACTCTTTATGGCAAAAATGTTATTTTAGGGAAATTATTCAAATTATGCCCTTTTTCTTTGTAGTTGATGCACCATATAACAAGGCACATGCCTTCTGATTTCTTGACAAAAAATTATTGTAGCATCATCTCCATGGTGGCCACTTATGCTACTCTTCATGTGTTGACTCTTACTCCCATGGTACTAGTAATTTCTATATTAAGTGTAGCCTCCGACACCTCTCATGGATTACTAATAGTTTTCATTATGATAGTACTATGAATCAGGACATAAAGCCCTCTTATTAACCACTAAACATGGTATACTTGGTGTAGTACATAGGGGAACTTAAAAATCAGGTTTTTAAACTTGGCATCATAGGAACAAACACTTTCTCCTAGATCCTACTTGATCTTCTTTAGTGTAGCAATGATCTACCACTCAAACTCAAGGATATCAAAATCTCTTGGGAATTCATCCTTCAAGAATAAAAAAAAATACACAATTATCTACATGAGGTATACCTTCATGTAACACATATATGCTCATTACATTAATGCGGTAGCGAACTAGGCTACTTTATTCTCTAAAAATGTTAACATGATCCCTATCATTCTTAGTGCCTTGGTACTTAAGAATATTTAAGGTCATCCCGTGTTAGATCTCAGGTAATAGGCATGAGTGTAGTTAGTTTATATGGATTTTTCATCCTAAGTATGATCCTAAATGGTTTTCCTATATTTTTAATTCTCCTTATATAGTGGGTAACACATAACTTCTATCAGGTTATTTGCATCATGTCCTCTAACTACTTGAGATGCCTAAGGTTCCATTTTTAATCCTTCAATTCCTTTTACTCCTCCCTAGGGTATGCCATTAGTCTAAAGGATCCTCAGTTATCTCCAAAAGTGTCATATCATACCACATGGCATTTATCATATCCCTTGGTCACATATACTCCCTTACTAATGGGGGTTACATAAGAAGTTATTCCAAAGGGCCATCTCCTTATCTTTGGGAAACGAGTTTGGTAATCTCACCTACCTTGGAAGTGTCTAGATACTCATCATCTGAATTCAAGTCTAGATGAGCTTGGACATCATGGTCTTGGGACTTAAGTGATCCATTAATAGCCTCTACATACTGATCTCTTCCTAGATATACCATATTGTATCCTTTTAAATCTCACTCATGATCATTGGAATTCATCTCTTTATTGATAGAGTATAATTCTATTGTGTGAAGGTCCTCCTCATGTCCTTCTTGGATAATATAGGTCCTCATGGCATCTCTTTATTCATGCTCTCTCTTCTCCCTAGGGTCCATTCTAACCATTACTCACTATTGATTATCATCATATTGATGATTTATGAGTTCATAACTACTTGGTCTTTCCAATCCTAAGGTGCAGTATACCAATCCTTAAGTCATACTTACAAAAAATTTACTCTCAACTCAACTATGTGAGGAGGATCAACTGACTATTTAGGCAATCTTCAAAAACACCTACTTCTAACCACTATAACAACAAAATGTAACTAGTCTCAACAATGGAACCAAAATGTTGGTAATCTAGTCAACTAGGGTCATAACCATAGTCACTAACTTACCCTTTGTATCTCCCTATGTTGACATATCATGCAAGGAATAAGCCTTGTGCTCTCACTCAAGGTATGGAGAAGGAAGATCTAAGATAACTTGTGAGTGGTTGCGTACAATGGTGGTTCACTTGGTATAGAATGGTTTGTATGTGTGTTCTTTGGGAGAGCATTTTAAGGCCAATGATGGCCTCAAGGGGGAAGGTCCTTAAAATAAGAGGGTTAAATTAGTTATATATTTTAAATAATAGTACTAGAATAAATCTAACCATCAAAATTTAGACAATGGACTTGAATCCATAATAAAATAGTTTTATTCATCAACATCAACCATTACATTAGGGATTTTATCCTATATAGTCCTAATATTTATAGCATGAAACTCTCAGGCCATGGACCTAGATTATTTAACCCTAAGTTGGCTCATGTTCATCCACTCTCCTTCTATTTAGTTGCCTTTTCTTTGGCTTTGTTTTTATATGATCTGCTTCTCTGTGTTAGTGGCTTCCCTTTTTCTCTTCCACTCATTCTATCTTCTTATCTATTGTGATTTATCTAAAGGTCATCTCTTTCTCTAGATTTTTTCCCATCAGTCCTTTTTCTCTCTTCTTTTTTTTGGTGATCCTCTGGTTTACTTTGATTTCCTTTTTTCCCATCAAGAATCTACCAACATTCAAAATTTATACCTAATCTTATATTTTAAATTCTAACTTAGCCTAAGGCCACGTATCATTTTGTTTGTTTTTTTACTACCATAACTCCATTTTAGGATCCATAGACAACTAATCCACCTATCACTTTAACTCATAAATCCCTATGGGGTTCCTAGTTCCATATGGTTTCTTTTTCCTAGGTCCTACCACTTTTTCATGTATCACATGTCAGCATAATTCTGAAAACTAACATATTTTTTGTTAAAAATTCTATCTAAGATGTGTATACAATAAAAAATGCATTAGATTCATAAATCAATCCTCTCTTGGAGAAGATAGATCCTACTAACACTTTTTATTGGGATACATTAGATAATCAGGAACATAACTAATATGAGGATCTACTAGACCCAATTAGGGGATATTGTATCATAAATAATATTATTAGGGAGGTTTCAAAGCCTCTAGTCAATAAAAACTATGAAATAACCCTAACTATATCCTATGTTTTCATATTCACTATACTGATAACAAATAAATCAAAGAAATTTAATCTAGTTCTCACCAAAGCTTGTGGCACAAAGTGGGGGTTAGTAAACAAAATAAGTAAACATACATAAGAGAATCCTAATTAAGCTATGTATAGGTAAGACCCTGATGCATGGAGAAGAAGAGTAATATTATTCAAAATCCATTACTTATGCTAATTCTATCTACTAAAGAGAGGACCAAAGTTAGAGATACTTACCTGGAAGATGAACCCATTGAGACTCAATCTCTTCCTTTGCCAAAGGTGTTTTGTAAGAAATTATTGTGGTTTGTAATGATCACTAAGAAAGGCCAAAGCATCCAAGACTTCTGCACAAGACTAGATTCCCCAAGTAGAAACCTTAAGCTAAGACTATTTAAGTAGAATGGTGGAAAATCATATTGTAAAGAAGTACAAATGAATAATAATTATTGATGTCTCCAAAATAATGGTGAAATGGATGTGTTTATATAGGAAAATCTAACTGTAAACCCTTTTGAAAGTTTTGGATGAAAGGGTTGACCTAGTCAACCTAGTGTCATTATTGACAAAAAAATCACTAGGTTATTGGCTAGGTTAGTCAAGAGCCGACCTAGACCCTAAATGAGTTTCACCAATAAGAGTACAAGGTTGACCCTATTGACCTAGTCATGTAAACTATCAGAAAGGGGTTTTAGGTTAGGAATGCAGTATAAAAGGTGGTAAAATACTTAAAGAGTGTGAAAAAGAGGAATAATATCTTAAAGGAACGTTTTTAGGATCTAGTTGGATTGGTAATAAATGGTAAAAGGGATAAAAATCCTACAAAGCACTAAGGATCTACCCACCCCTTTCTTGGTACACTCCTTAAGGCATGTACTCAGAGAGATTGAGACTTGATGGGTTTATACAAAATAGAAAGCATCAATAATTGATTAAGTGTTGAAAATATTATGTGTATACATATACCCCACTCAAAGTTCATCACGTGTCACTCAGGTGTAACAGGGGATGGTGCTTTGAGAAAGATCATAGTAACACATAATGTTGAGGCTAAAAAATGTTGCAGTATTTTAAAGCATAAAATAACTAAAATTAAATGATGTAAATGGAAATAACTAAAAAATAAAATGCAATGTGTACCTTAACTTACCTTTATTATTGGATAGTTGTTTGTTGTATTTGTAGTTTTTATTGTGGATGGTATAGAAACTACTTTTGACAAACCCAAGAATACAAAACTAAAGAGCAAAAATAAATAAACACAAGAAAGCCAAGATAATTGGTGCTATGTGGATAAAATGTACTTGTAAATTAATCAAGTTTAGGTGACAAGTGTTATGTTATACCAAATGACCAAGTCAAAATTTTAGATTAAATCAGGTAATTGAAAATTCAAGGCTAATAAAGACTGAAAATCTCAAACAAGTAAACCTTAAGTAAGAAAGGTAAACTCACCAATCAAACTAAGGATATATGTTAAAAAGGATGGTAATAAAACATCTATGTAAAAGCAGTAGCAATCCTTACTTAAACAAAGATGGGGAAGAAAAAATGGTAAAACAACATTGATTAGTGAGCAGTAATGATCCTTACTAAATCATCAATGGAAAAATGTGCATAAAAGGTAAAACAACATTGGTGAGTGAGAAGTAACAATCCAACATCACTCAATAATGAAAAAAGAACATGAAATTAGAAATGGACTCAAGTGTCCATAAAGAGGGGTGGTCCAATAATGATAAATGGTAAAATAAAGTCAAGGCATGTATAGAAATGTAAATCTATGATGTAAAGAAATAAATCCATAGTTGCTCAAACATGTTGTTTTGTTTTAAGGATAGATAAAACTAAAACAAAAGAGTGCTAGCATGTTTTTAAGATGTCAAGAAGAAGGAAGTATAGAAGAGGGGAAATAGATTTGGAATCACAGTGTGCCTATCAAGGAGGGAAATTAAATGGGTAGAGGGGAGAATGAAGGAAACACCAAGGTAGAGGAACTCTTTATCAAAGTCAAGACACTCAAATTAGGTTTGTCAAAACAAGAGGAATATCAACCTTAAGGACTCTGAAGAACTTATCTTATCCATGCAAGTCTTAGGTTAACAAATGGAGTATATAGATCATCCCATGAAGGCTATATGAATGAAAATAAAAATAGACCTACCTTTCCACAACATGTTACCCATTCCTCAAGACCCCTTATAGATTCACTGGTCTACTATGAAGATTGGGTACTTGCATGAGAAAGTAGGTAACACCATAGAGTTTGTTGAGTTATCCTATTATAATATACTAGCCTACCATACCCCAATGGACCTTGGCTCTATTGTGAGTCCAACTATGGAGTTTGATATTTGATTGGAGATAGGAGATGTTCTTGTAATCACATCTTTTGGTATGATTTTGAATTTTGAGATTTGGATGTTTCCTTTTGTATATTATTTCCTTTTGTTTCAATTTATTTGGCTTTTAAATTTCTTGATATATATTTTTTATTCCTCTTCCATACGGATTTGGAAAAATAAACATGGGTGCTAAGGATGACTTTCATTTGAATAGTTGGGACTTGGTTGCTAAGAGAGAGAATTCAGAGAGTATGGTGTCTAAGAGTCTCATACAGTCAGGTGAAATAAAAGTGTTATCTTGACTTTGAACTTGTTTTATCCAATGTGGAGTGAAAGGATAGGAAATCAAGAGGAATAAAAAATGAAATAATTTGAATTACTTCAAATCATTAAAAAATGTGACAAAAAGGTTAAAAATGGTATAATGATAGTAAAGTATGATTCCTTATCATAATAATGAGGTAAATAGAGGGAAACACACTAATACAGGTTTTAATGTGAATTCCATCTATCAAAAGAAGAAAAAAGTTAGAGCTGAGAATAAAGATCAAAAACTTGTAACCATTGCTAAATACATTCTAGATAAGAATGAAAAGATGGTGATTTTATGAGGAAGGCCAGGTCCTATCCATGGTCTTACATTGTAACTCATAAAATAGAAACCCACAAGGGTGCCAAAAAGTATTGGAAAAATAAATGGGATAAAAATAATATGGTATTTATGAGGAAGGCCAGGTCCTATCCATGGTCTTACACTGTAACTCACAAAATAGAAACCCAAGGGGTACCAAAAAGTGATGTGTAAAAAGTATGAAAACAAAGAGGATAAAATTACATCATGAGGAATATCAAGTCCTATCTGTGATTTTACAATGCAACTCATAAGAAATAGAGAAACTAAGAGACCAAAAGGAAGGACTAAGATTTGTGAAGTAGAGAATGAATGCAAAAGGTGAGACCCTTGTAAGTATAATGAATTTTTTTTAGATAGATAGAATATATAAATCATGAAAACAAGGGAAAAATTAGGTAAAATACTTCTTGAGGAATTGCACGTTGGCGGGCTCTTTGAAAACACAACCTTCATTGGTTTGAAGGTGGTAGGGACCCAAATTTTTTTTGGTGTATTTACCTTATTTTTCATGAGTGTAGTCTAATTTAAGGACAAGATCACCAACATTAGAAGCGTGAACTTTGACTTGTTTATTATGTTGTTTGGCAATACAGGCCTTGTATTGGTGATTATGTTGCAAAGAAAAAAGATGGTGTTTGTCAAGAATATCAAGAGCATAAAGGTGAGATTCACATAATTATTCATCAAGTATGATACCAAGAAGATATATATGGAGAGAGGGAATCTAAAATTCTAAGGTAAAAACTAATTTAGAATCATAGAGTAGAGAGAATAGTGTTGCCTTAGTGGTAATATGTATGCCAGTACAATAGGCCCAAAGATCAAGATAGAGATGAAGGTGATAATCTATTTGGGTTTTATGAATTATCTTTTGGAGAATTTTATTAAAATTTTTGTTGGTGGCCTCAACTTGGCCATTACAATGGATGATAGGGTGTGGGAAATTTGTGATTGATTTTAAATTTAGCAAAGAGCTGTTTGACATCTTTATTTTTGAAATTACCACCATTATATGAAATGATAGTGTGAGGGACACCAAAGTGGAAAATAACTTGATTAAGGATAAATTTGGAGATAGTATTACTAGTGACAATATCAATTAGCATGGCCTCAACCTATTTAGTTAAATATTTAATAGATATTATTATAAATACATGCCCATCTTGAGATCAAGGTAATTTGCCTATGAGAACTAATCCCCACATGGAGAATGGCTAGGGAGATTCTATGATTTTAAGCTTGATTGGAGGTGAATGAATTAAATCATCATGAAGTTGGAAATGAGTGCACTTTTTAACAAATTAAATGGCATATTTTTCAAGAGTGATCTAAAAGTATCCAATACATAAGTATTTGTAGGCTGTAGCATGTTTGCTACAGTGGCCACCATAAATTCCCCCATGTTATTGTTCAAGAAGAGGAAGAACCTCAACTTTGATAAAAAAATAGATCAAGGTACCTTCAACATTATGATAATAAAGGATGTTATATCAAAATACATAATTAAAATCTTGTTTGTGAAAGTGAGTCTTTTCATGAGAATTAAGGTTGGGAAGATAAGTTCCATGTTTCATAAATTGAATGATGTCTTTGTACCACAAGCTTTGTCGAATGGTGATAGCCTCAATGTGGTAAATTAGTGAATCATGTGATTGAATAGAGAATGGAGATTTTATTATTTTTATAAGAAAATAAGTACCGATAAGAACTTGGTGTGGATGAAAAAGAGAGGTTGAAGAAGCAAGGGAATCAATAATAGAATTTTGATCTCAAAGGATAGGCTTGATAGTGAAATAAATGAAATATTTGGTAACAGTAGTTGTAATTTGATGATAATTAATGAGATTCTAATTTTTACATTGGTAATCACCATTTTCTTGGTAGCAAATGAGATGGTAATCACCTAAATCATGTATATATTAGATATCTATATCAAGAGTAGCTCTCATGCCTAAGATTAAAGATTCATACTTTTCCATGTTAGTGACATCAAATGTTAAGCAAAAATATATAGGGATGATTTTTATAAGAGGGATGATATGAATACAATCTGCCCTAGCTCCTTGAAGGCATTTATCACCATCAAAGTGAAGGGTCAAAGTATCCTCATATATATCAACATTGATTTCAATAAGTTATTCGATAACTACTTTTGGTTTAGTATTATCAAGGAGGATAGCTGATTCATCAAGATTACTTACTTAAAGATCAACAATAAAGTGATAGAAGTAATATTTAAGAGATATGGCTTGGTTGAGACCTTCAATATAGAGAATATTTTCATCAAGAAGACTATCTTGAAGGTGATTGGTAGCAAGCACAGGAGCTATAACAAGTTGATCAGCTATGATTTCCCTTTGATATCTTTTTGAGTAATAATTTAGAGATAAAATTCCATAATAGGAACCATCCACTTTCCAATTCTATCTCTAGGAAGAAAGGATTTGGAGAATAAGTGATGAAGGGGGTTAGAATGAATGATAACCTAAGTGGTCTAATAAAGCATGTAATGTTGAAAATTTTTAGCTACAAAATGATGAGGTAATCATGCTCAAATTATGTGTAACATTTCTCATAATCAATGAGGCCTTAGTTGATATAGTAGATGGCATACTCTCTTCCCATATCATCTTGTTGGGTAAGCATTTCCCCAACTGATATGGGTGTGGAATAAGTATATAAGATTAGAGGTTGATAATTAGAAGGATGATAAAGCATAGGTGGGTGAAGCGATGATTATTTCATGTTATCAAATGATTTTTGACAAAGATATATCCTTTTTAAAGCATTACCTTTCTTAAGAAGAGATTTGATGGAGTGGATATGGTAAGACATTTTAGGGAAAAATCATCTAATTTCCCTAAGTTTACCAAGATAAGTGTGAATGTCTATAATGGAATGAGGGATGTGCATGTTGATGATATCACTAATCTTATCAGAGTCAATGTTGATACTATGGAGAGAGATTAAGAATCTTAAAAATTTACCAAATGTAACACCGAAAACACATTTTTAAGGATTTAGTCTACCTTTCTATTTGAGAAGACAGTCGAAGATGATGGAAAGATTTGAAATATGAGTCTTATAAATTTTAGAGTTAGTAATAAGGTTGTCCACATAAATTTATATAATTTTATTGGATAAGATCATGAATTATATGAGTCATTGCTCATTGATATGTGGCTCTAGCACTTTTTAGGCTAAAGGGCTTCTTAACATAGCATTAAGTGCCCCATTCTATGGTGAAAGTTGTCTTATGTTAGTCTTTAGGAGTAGTGTGAATTGGATTGTATCCTGAGAAACCATCCATAATAAATAACATTTCATAACTAGTTATGGAATCAACAATGACATCTATTAAAGGTAGAGGTAAATTATCTTTAGGATAAGCACAATTAAGATTACAGAAATCAATGCATATGTGAATGACCATAGTGACCTTTTTTTGAATGGGAACTATGTTAGAAACCCATTTAAAATAATCCACTGGTTTGATAAACTTAGCATCAATAAGTTTAATAATTTCTTTGTGACATATGGCAGAAACCTCAGGTGGAAATTTTTGTTTCTTTTGATGCACATGTTTGGTATCAGGATAAGTTATGATACTATGCACCACAATGTTAGGGTCAATACCAAGCATGTTTTATTTAGACTAGGCAAAGATTTCATGATATTTATTAAAGAATAAACTAAAGTTATCATGTTTGGTAGGTGAGAGTTTGTGAGAAACTATAATTAGTTGAGGGCATGAAAGAGTACCATATTTAATGCAAGTAGTTTATTTGATAAGCATAGCATTTCCATCTTAGAAGTGGTATGGTACATTAGGTAAATAGCAAATTGAATTAGCTTTAGGGTTAGTTCTAGTGATAAAGTTGTTGAAATAAGTGGCTTTATTTTTGAAATCACCAAGTTTGTGATGTTGTTGAGGAAGTTGAGGTTCTTGAGCATGAAGTATTTCAAGAATAGCTTCATCGCTAGGTAAAGTGAGAATAGTACCATAATACTCAACATCTGCTTCAAGATCAAGAATTTGATTACCATGGAGATCATATTCAGAATGTATCTAATGAATAGCTATGGCCTTGGCATATAATGTAATCTTGAGAGTAGTAAAAGAATGTGGATCAGGTGGGATTGGTGTATCATTAGTTTCTTTGATAGGGGAAGGATTAGATGTAATGATGGGATCTATATGTGGTAGACAAGATTTAATAATTTATAGAGGTTCATAAGGTAGGAGTTGTTCTACCACCCAAGGAGTATCAAGAAGTGGAGATTTAATAGGAGGCACATGGCATTTGGGATATAATTCATGATTGGTGGAAATAGTATGGACATCCTAGTTAAAAACATGTATTTGAGCTAAAGTATTATGATGATTTTTAATATCCAAGTCTCAAGATTGAGCTTGGGCCATTATGTAGTTATCATCAAAAGCTAGAGAAATGGTACATGTTTGAGATCAAGGGGAGTTTTAGAAGGTGAAATCCCAATATTAGTGAATTTACGTGGAGACATGATGAGAGGATCTTGGAATAATTTGGACACTCCATAATCATTACATGTGAAGGCATATTATGGTTGAGAAGGCTCCTGAGTATTGCATGGAGGGGAAAATTAGTGATGTCATCAATGAGAGGAATAGTGTGGTCATGAGGTAATAAATGAGGAAGCCAATACGATGTAGCTTAGTAGTCTTTTAAGTATGTTTCAATTCATTAGGTTCATCATAATCTGAATCATCAAGAGTGACTTGTAAGTCTAGATTGATGTTAATGAACTCACGTAAGGGAACACTATTGATGGTAAGAATGGTAGGGATACAATATTGATATTTTGGGTTAGGAAGTTGAATAATCCAAGGATTAAGATTAGCCTCATGCATATACCATTTGTCATTATGTAATAATTTAATATATTGGCTACTGGAAGAGGTGATGACCCTCATTCTATGAGTTAAATAGTGACTGAGGAGTATATTATAAGATAGGGGTAAATAAAGAACCATAAGTTTAGTTTGAATGGTCTTGGGTCTAATTGTTAAGGGAATCCAAATAGAACCATGTGGATTTTGATTAGTTTTATCAAATACATGATAGGTAAGGTGGGTTTGCTTAAGATGATCCTTATTATAACCAAGGTGTTGGATAAGCCATAAAGATGCCACATTAATACTAGACCCCTCATCAACTAAAACTTATGGATAATGGTAGTATTAATGGTTATTTTAATAAATAGTGATGGATCATCAACATGAAAAAGGGTCTCATTATTAATCATGTCCTCTTCAATAAATTCAATAGACAATTTAGAAGGACATGTTAGAATAATTAATTAATCATAGCTATATTGTAATAAATGTCTCAAGGTATTATTAACCTTTGATTGACATAGGTTAGTTATTTGGGTATTTTCTAGGTGTGATTAGTTGTAATCTCTTATACATTAAGAGATCTAATCTCTTTTAGTATTGTATAAATAAGCACCTTTTGTAGTGTTTTTATTTATTCAGTTAATGTAATTTATTCTGGATTTCATTTGGTACCAGAGTAGGAAATTATTGAGGAGTCTTTTAAAAGCATTGGAGAATGGATATTAAGAGAAATATTTGTACAATCCTTGGATGCATCATATTTCTCTAATTTTATCCATCTTAAGCTGAAACATTGTCAAAATTCTGGCCAATTTTGTGGAAGGAGAATAGTTATCAAAATAGGCAATTTTTTTTGTTTTGATAAATTTTAGCCATATTTATATTAATTTTTGGGATAAATTTTAGATATAATATCATATTTGAGAGCTTTTAATTTGATTTTATTATTTCTAGTCAAGATCCAGTTCTAAATTGGTGGAGGAATAGATCTGGAGTAATAAATCTAAGGTTTTTCATATGATTTTATATATCATTGTGATGGTTATTTATCATATCTAAAAAAATATATAATATATGGAAATGATATTTTAATTTTTATAAATTATACTTAGAAAAATACTAATTTAAAAAAATTAGAATTTTTGGAGTTTCTGGTGATTTTCTACAATTTTTTTAAGTTTCTATTTTGTAGAACAAGGAACAACAGGAAAAATATTAGTTTTTTTGAATAATTTGAAAAATATTGGATCAAATATTATATCACTAGACCCCTCTTATTGATATATTTTTGAAAAGTATTCATTTTTTGAAAATGGAGAATTAAGGCACCCACGGTGAAAGTTTGAAGGTAGAGTGTAATTTAGAAGATTTCATTTGGTATAAGATCAATTTTTTGGGTGGAGCACCACCCAAATACACCACTTCTAGAATCAGCACCACCATCACACCAAAAACATATTTCAACCTTTGTTCATGCCATATGACCCCCTGTTGGGCATTTTTTTAATCCCCTAAGGGCTTGTCCTTCACCACTATGAGGCATATTTGAAGATCTTTTCTTTCAAGGTTCATTAATTTTGATTCGTGAAGCTTGGGAAAGTGCTTTTTTTCACCTTGGATATTATTTAAATATATATGAATTTATAAGGCTATTTTTTACATTCTAATCACCCATATTTCTATAATTTTTATTTTTTGCTAGTTTAGCTGACCAGTTCATGTATTTTAAACCTTTAAAAGGCCATAAATTTTGATTGGCAACTCCAATTTTCATGTTGTCTTTTTAAAAAGTAATATTTTTAGAATATATATATATATATATGTATATATATATATATATATATATATATAATTAAATTGTAAAAATTCAAAGGGAAAAATTGTAGCCTCATTTGCTCCTCAAATGTATTTTTGATTGAAATCAACGTCTATTTTTCCATTGCTTGTTGGGATGCATTTTCGGTAGATTCCAATGTCCATTGTGTGATAGTGCATAATTTATCATATTTTTGTATGCATTTTTGCATTTTTCTTACATTTTACAAATGCACATTTCATTTCTACACTTAAACACACTTGTATTTCATTATCATTCCAAACTTGTTAAATGTTTGGTTCGAAACCACGTTTTGTGCTATAAAACACACAATTACTTCATGGTGATAATTATACATCATGAAAAACAAAAGTACAAACACATATAGAGTTTGAAGATATTTTGTCAATAGTTGAAGGCACATGGGTCAGACATGCAATAGATGTTGATCAACAATAGAAATATGACAAGGCTAATAAGAAGGCTAAGTTGATAATCATGTTTGGTGTTTTAGATGAGGTATAAACTCATATTCATAGTGGTACAACTATAAAATATGCATGGGATAAGCTTAAAACTATTTATGAAGCTAAGAATCAAAACCAAATCTTACATCTTCAGAGCTAATTACACACTCTTAAGCTCAAATCAGATGAAAAAGTAGAAGAAATCCTTAGAAGAGTTGCAAATTTATGGGCTTAACTTCAATCTTTGGGTGAACTAGTGACAAATGACTCTTTGGTCCCTATAGTCCTTAGAGCACTACCCCCTATATATAGGATCTTATTGAACACATTGAATTTCATAGGACAAAAACTAACCTTTGAAGCATTGGTCAATTTGTTGTAACAAGAAGAAGCTATTCACAATTTAGAGGAAGTAGATGATGAACATGCACTCATATCAAATCAAAAGGGGAAAAAACCATGAAGGGTCAAAATAAATCTCCAAAGTAGAATAATCAACATAACCAACAAGGGAACAATTCAAATTCTCTTAAAGCATGTCAAATTTATGGAAAATAAGGACATGAATTGAAACATTGTTGGTACAACACATTTTAATAGATCTTATCGAGCAAGAATTCATCTTTCAACAAGTCACCACAAACTAAAAAAAATCAACCACAACAATGAAATAGGTAGAAATAAAAAAAATTGAAGCCTAAACAACATGGCAATGTTGCTAAAGATAATGATTCTTCTAATGAGGAATATGGTCTAGCTACTCAATCACATGAGTCTACCCATCATCCAATTGTAATTTGGTATGTTGATTCAGGAGTAACCAGACATATGATAGGAAAAAAATATTGGTTTTCTACTTTGAAAAAATTAGAATCAAAGGGAAATGCATCACTTGGAGATGATACTTCATATACAATATAGGGTAGTGGTGACATCAAAATTCAACTTGAAAATATAAATTACAAAATTTCAAATGTTTTATATGTCCTAGATCTTAAAAAAAACTATTATCTATTAATCAACTACTTGATGACAATATCATGGTTGAATTTGATCATCAAAATGGTCAAAATTTTTACCATATCAAAGGCAATTCTAGGCATTAAAAGTGATTTCCAAAGCTTCCAACATTGGTAAAATGTTTTAGCTTGATTTTGTTCAAAATGAAAATTCCAACACTTATAGTTAAAGATATAGAACTAGAAAATTTATGACATAGAAGATATGGTCACTTGAGTTATGGATATTTGGTTCAATTGAGAAAAAAAGATATGGTTTGTGGTCTTCCCAAACTCAAGCAATATTATGATATATGTGCTAGCTGCTTAGTAGGAAAATAAAGAAGAGATCCCTTTGGAAAGACTAAGTATTGATCACTTGGTAAGTTGGACTTGGTGCACACTGATCTTTGTGGACATTTTACTCCCAGACTCAAAGGGTACACATACTTTTAGCTTTTTGTTGATGATTACTCATGGAAAATACGGGTATATTTATTGAATACTAAGGATCAAGATTTTCAAGTATTCAAAGAATTTAAGGCCACATTTGAAAATGAAATTTATAAGAAAATCAAGACCATCTGCTTAGATCATTTGGGGGAATACACCAGTAAATAATTCTCAGCCTATCTTAGTGTGAATAGAATCGATCATCAATTAATAGCTCCATATTCACCTCAGTAGAATGGAGTTATAAAATGGTGTAATAGAGTCATTTTGGAAATGTTTCATAGCATGGTTGAGGATGCAAAATTTCCTAATACATATTGGGTAGAAGCTTGTCACACTATAGTCTACTTGTTGAATAGGTCACCCACTAAAGCTCTTGATGGAATCACACCACATGAAGCTTGGATAGGTAATAAACCAAAGGTAACTCACCTTTAATTTTTTTGTTGCAAGCCATATATGCATGTTATTAAGAAGAAAATAAATAAGTTAGATAAGAAAATAAAGGAATGTATTTTTGTGGGCTACAGTGCATAATCAAAGGCATATAGGCTCCTTGATCTAGAAACAAAGAAAGTACTAATCAACAAAGATGTGGTGTTTGATGAAAAGAGTGGAATCAATCCACCTTCTACATAGGAAAATGATATAGGCAAAAGTCCTATAATATTTTTAGATAGTGATGGTGAAAATTTACATGAAGATAGTCAAATAGGACCTCCAATACCACCACTTACAATTTAACTTATGTCCATGTGGTATATAAGTAATATACAAGATGCTAACTTAATACCAAATACATATACTTCAAGATTAAGGACTTGAATCATGGATTGAGAAGAGGTCAATATGGCTCTTATGAGTATTGTGTAAAAAACATATGATCCATCTACATTAATAGAAGCCCTATAATCTAGACCTTGGAAAGATGTCATGGATGCAGAATATTAGTCACTAATGAAGAATAACACTTGGTAGCTTGTTGATCTTCCACCAGGAAAGAAACCTATTAGATGAAAATAGGCCTATAAGACCAAGTAAAAATTAGATGGTAGTATTGATAAGCACAAGGCAAGGTTTGTTGCAAAAGGGTATGCTCAGAAAGAAGGCATTGACTATGAGGAGACTTTTACTCTAAAATCTAAGATAAAGACTATCAAAATGGTTTTTAATATGGCTGCAAAATTTGGATGGAAATTCCAAAAAATGGATGTAAAATGTTCCTTTCTTAATGGATATTTGAAAGAGGAAGTCTACATGACTCAACCTAAAGGGTTTATGGTACCCAATCAAGAACAGAAAGTGTGTAGACCTATCAAGTCTCTCTATGGCATAAAACAGGCTCCCCGAGCTTGGTACATCAAGATTGATGAGCATATCATACAACATGGATTCAATAAGAGTCCATATGATCTTAACCTCTACCTCAAAGAACATGGGGGGAGGTTGTTATAGTGATTATTTATGTCGATGATCTAGTCATCATTGGTAACACAGTGAAGATGATTGATGTAATTAAGAATGATCTCAAGTGATCATTTGACATGATAGATCTCAGGCTACTACACTATTGTCTTTGTTTGGAGGTATGGAAAAAGGAACATTACAATTTTGTTTCATAGATGAAGTATACCAAGACATTTCTCAAGAAATTTAGGATGATAAACTGTAAGCCTATTGCAACACCTATGGAGACAAGGCTTCAATTGTCTCATATAGATCCATCACCAGAAGTAAATGCAACTCTCCATCAGTAGTTGATTTGGAGTGTCATTTACTTAACATATACTAGGCTAGATATTAGCTATGATGTCAGCTATATTTCTTAATTCATGTAGGAACCAAAGGTGGCACATTGGAAATTGGCAAAGTGGGTATTGAGATACATCAAAGGTATAATTGAGTATGGCCTAGAGTATAAGAAAAATGATAAGTTATTCTTGATAGGATACATAGATGTAGATCATGTAGCTTCTATTGATGATAGCAAATACACTTTTGGATTTGTGTTCTTTATAAGATCTAGTCTAATTTCATGGGGAAGTAAGAAGCAAAATTGTTTTTCTAGAACTTCCACAAAGGTAGAATATCATGCTACAATAGGAGCTATCTATGAAGTGATATGGATACGTCACATTATTTCAAGACTTAGATTTCTATAGACTCAACCTATAGTTCTAAATTTTGACAATCAAGGAATTCTACATCTTGTTCATAATCCATTATTTCATGAGAAAATCAAACACATAGAGGTTCATATTCATTTCATATGTGAACATGTTCAGTAACACAACATACAACTCTAATATTTCCCCACTTAGGATTAGTGTGTAGATATCTTCATGAAGTCACTTGCACATGATAAGTACGAGGCATTTAGGAATTCTCTCTCTTATTCTATTCAATATATGATTAATTAAGGGGGGAATGTTAGAATTATTAATTAATCCTAGCTATATTATAATAAATGTCTCAAGATGTTATTAACCTTTGTTTGACATAGGTTAGTTATTTGGGGTATTTTCTAGGTGTGATTATTTGTAATCTCCTAAAAATTATGAGATCTAATATCTTTTAGTATTGTATAAATAACACCTCTTGTAGTGCTTTTATTAATTCAAATAATTTAGTTAATGCAATCTATTCTATTTTTCAAGACACATGCTTTCAATAATATCTAAGTTGGTAGGTTGAGGTTCAATAGAGGGTGGTTCTTAATCCATGGGAGATGGATCTTAAATTTCTTGTAATTATTGCATAAGGAACTTGAGATGATAAGGATAAGTGAGAACTAACTCCATAAGCTAAATATTGTAAGGCATGGAGTTAAGTTATTTGAGAAAGTTCCAATGGGATTTAGAAGAAGAACTAGTGTGGGTTTTGGAAGGTAAGGTATATTTTGAAGGAATAGAATTTATTGGGGGTTCATAAGGAGGTGGTTCCTCATGGGATTTGAGAATTTTTTCTTCTAAAGATGATTTCTTAGGTTTTGTGATAGGATCTTTATGAGCTAGTTTATGATGATAGTTGACCTTAGCTATGTTAACATATTGAGAATTATTGTAATATTGATCATAGTCAGCATCGATAACACAAACATCCTTGGTAGTTTGTTGATTATTAGCTTTGGAAAAATATTTTTGGTGATTAGAAGAAGAATATTTGGAAGCCTGTCATTTTTGAGAAGCAGTGTTGTACTCTTGATAATGAAGGTTGATCATGGCTTCATGATTAAAGGAATCACCAAGCACATAGGAGATAAAATATTTAGTAATCCCTCTATAATTTTCATGGGAGTGACTAATGTCGATAGGGAAC
Source organism: Torreya grandis (assembly GCA_037957365.1). NCBI lineage: Eukaryota > Viridiplantae > Streptophyta > Pinopsida > Cupressales > Taxaceae > Torreya > Torreya grandis. Next base: position 2,496,986 of record JARHVA010002227.1, read on the forward strand.
CAGCAAAATTTATTAGGATCATACCACTTAGGAGGATTATTAAGATAAGTAAATGGTTTAAAGGGTGGTAAAACTTGTTTCATTTGTTGAACAGTGAGTGGTATGTGAGAAATTGAGGGAGTGTTAGCTTTGGCGACTCCTTGTTTGGTTTGAGGAGTGTTTTTAGTGATGGTATTGGTATAAGTTTTAAAATATCCTTTAAGGAATTTAGGATTAAGTTTGAATTGCTTCATAAGGAATTTTTGACGTTTAACTTGGTCAAGAGCTTTATTAAGTGTTTTAGGAGTAAAAGTGTGAACCTTATAAAAAAGAGGAGTTAAAGTACTTATAAATAGTTTAAACAAATTATCATCAATCATGTTATGATAAAATTTATGGGCTAGATATATCCATCATTTGATTTGATGGGATATTGCTTAGCATTGATGAAATGACTAAGACAATTTTTAGGAAGATCATTATGTTAAAACTCTTTGACTAAATCCTCAAGTTTCCAAATGGAATGTTGTGGAAGTTGGTTGTACCATTTTAATACATCACCAGTGAAATTTGTAATTAGAAATTTGGTTGTGGTGAAAGTATTACTTAGGATACACTCTTTATAAATATTACCAAATGCTTTGAGAAAGGATGCTAGGTCTTTAGTCCCATCATATTTGATAATTTGAGATATATTACCAATATCAATGGACATGATGAAAGGAGATAAAGGCTCATTTTATATGTTTTAAAGAATTTTTAAATTCATGACAGGTTGAGGAATAACATTTCTTGAGTCATCTCTAAGAGGTGGAGGAATAAAATTTTGGTTGGCTTGAGGATTGATAGCCAGAGGTTGATTAGACATACTGATTAAATGGCATTGTAATTACATCATTTGAGAGGTTTTATAAGTTTTAATTATGTTAATTTATTGTATGACTTGTGTAATATGTTGAATCATATCAATTTGTGGGTTGGTTTTTGTAGGAGAAATCCTCAAATTAGTATTAGGGGTATGGTTTTTAGAAGATGGATTATTAGTGGGATTATTGGATAGACTTGTGTCAATATATCCCACATTATGTTTAAAGTCTTGAAGATGAGAATTATCTTGATAGGTACAAAAAGGATCATATCCACCTACTTCATCTTAAGGTGTGATTTGAACCATGTTACAATCCACAGATGGAGGGGAAGAGGTGTTTTAAGGGTGAGGGTTTTATTGGGAAGAAAAGAGAGGGATAAATGAACATCCCATATAGTGTCTAAATGGATTCAGGTTATCCAATAATATTCTAATAGGGTAATTCATGATGATTTGAAGACAATGAAAAAAATGCTAAGGAGAAACAAAGAACTGAGTCAGATAGATAGGATAATAGTAAGAGTACAAAGTCAACTAGGTTGATGTAGTATTGTAAACTAGGAAAAACATAGCTTGATAAGGGTACAAGGTCAACCAAGTTGACCTAGTACTATAATCTGACTGCTAAAATAGATACAGAGTCGACTAGGTCAAGTTAGTACTATAGATAGGGATAAAAATAGTTTGTAAGAGACTATGTCAAACAAAATGATAGTGTACTAAAAATAGGGAAAGATTTTGAAAAATACTTTGAAATCAAGAAATAAAATAAATCACATACTCGATTAGGTTAATGATAATGATCCAATTGAGGCACACAACACCAAACCTTGCACCAATGCAAGTTTTTACAAGACAACATACAATGAGAAAAGAGGAGGCAGTCAACTGAAAAGAAAATCCTAACTACGTGGTCATCCTAAATGTTTTTAGATTATTATAAAGTGTTATTTTAAGTGTGATAGGGAATTTAGCTATAATTAGGGAATTAGAAAGCAATCTATGGATGGTTTTAGGATGTTTATGTTGAAATGGATATGTGTTGGAAATGGTATTGGCTTGGTATTGGGGCCTACTCCATCACTTCAGAATCCTACAGTGATAAGGGTGTCAGGTGATTTTCCAATATATACCATTAACCACATGTTTATACATGGCCATAAAATAAAGTTGGCTTCTCCCTTGGTGATAAAATCCAAGTAGGTAGGCCTTGGGTAGACAAATGTTTAGATGTGTTTTGAAATTCTATGATTTGGTAGTGTGTGAAAGAAAGAGAAAAATAGTTAAACTATATGGCATATTGAAAAACCACCTAATTGGATTATGTGATCTATTCTAAGTATACAAAAAACTAAAAGTGAAAGTGTGAATTAATAACTAGCATATAGTTTTTAATTCCTAAATTAAACATAGTACAAAGTCAATTTAGATGATAGTTTATGAAAATATTACATAATAGATTTGACATTATCGCTATTATATTACAGAAGCAAGAGTCCTTAAGAACGAAGTCAACCAAGTTTACCTAGTCTTTCAAATTGAAGATAGAATACATAACTAGTTCCCTAGTTTGTTTTATGATTGTAATTTTAAAGATTGAAAACTTTACAAAACATAAATGTAAGGAAGAACTAAATTGAAAGAGAGAGAAAGAAAATAACTTTTGTGGGTTGGAAGATGTTGAGGACTATGAAATTTTTGTTGAAATGCCTTGAATGTTAGTTGTAATTTCTACCAACTGTGTCAACTATGTCGACCTAGTTCTATAATTCCATATTTGTTGAAACCTATTAAGATGATTATGCCATCCTGGTCAACCTAGTTTATTATATAGAAGCTATCTGAAATACTAAGTCAACCTATTCTACCTAGTTTGATGTTTTAAAGATGAATAAGAGTACTATGTCAACCTATTTGATCTAGTAACTTGTATCTGATGAAGACCTATATAGAAAAAACATAATCAATTTTTATGCAATTATGTGTTAAACCTACATGCATAAGTTAGAAACTATATCAATCCTGTTGACCTAGTATTGAAAATATTGAAAAATAATAAGTAAAATGATAGAAATTAAAAACATGAAAGAAAACCTGTAATATTTAGATTCATTTTAGGTTCATCAAAATGTATGCAATAAAAAATGCATTAGATCCACAAATCAATCCTAGCTCAAAGAAGATAGATCCTATTTATAATTCCAATTGGGAAAACATTAGATAATTGGGAACATGACCAATATGAGGATCTACTAGACCAAATTAAGGGATATTTTATCACAAATAATATCAATATGGATGGTTCCAAATCATCCAATTAATCAAAAATATGCAATAACCCTAACTAAGTCCTATGTTTTCATATTCACTATACTAATAACATGTAAAGAAAATAAATCTAATCTGGTGCTCACCAAATCTTGAGTCACAAAGTGGGGGTTAGTAAACAAATGAAAGTAAACATTCATACAATAATCCTAATTAAGCTATGTATAGGTAAGACCCTGATGTATGGAGAAGAAGAGTAATATTCTTCAAAAGTCATTGCTTATGCTACTTCTATCTACTAAAGAGAGGAACAAAGTTAGAGATACTTACCTAGAAGATGAACCCATCGAGACTCAATATTTCTCTTTGCTAAAGTTGTTTCAAAAGAGGTTGTTGTGGTTTGTAAGGATCACTAAATTCTCCCCAAGACTAGATTCCCCAAGTAAAAATGCTAAGCTAAGACTCCTTAAGTAGAATGGTAGAAGACCATAATGTAAAGAATCATAAATGAATAATAACTCTTGATGTCTCTAAAATAAAGGTGAAATGGATGTGTTTATATAGGTGGATCTAACCCTAAACCCTTCCAAATGTTTTGGCTTATAGGGTTGACACAGTCAACCGAGTATCATTATTGTCAAAAACTAACTAGGTCACAGGCTAGGTCTACCAAGAGCTGACCTAGACTCTAAATGAGTTTCAACAATAAGATTACAAGGTCAACCCAGTCAACCTAGTCATGTGAACTATCAAAAGGGATTTTAAGTTAGGAAAAGGGGTACAGAAGTTGGTAAAATACTGAAAGAGTGTGCAAAAGAGGATTAATAGCTTAGGGGAATGGTTTTAGGAGCTGGTTGGATTGGTAATAAGTGGTAATAAGGGACACAAATCTTACAAAGAACCAATGGTCTACCCACCCCTTTCTCAATTCACCCCTTAAGTTGTGCACTTAGAGAGATTGATAATTGATAGGTTCTTTCAAGGTAGAAAGCATTAGTAATTGATAAAGTGTTGAGAATATTATGTGTATACAAGGTGCATGTGTAAGTTGTGTGGTTTAGATTATATTCACCTCTCATTTAGTGGCATTGAAATAAATTGACTCGAAAAAGCATGTGATTTTTGGTACTTATGTAATTTTAGGTGTCAATAGCCTCTATTTACCATCCTCATTAGGTATTACATGACTCATAATTATTTATTCATATGAGTAAATATACATCTAATCTATAGTCTAAAGATGATTATCTCATTTTCCACATTAAGGATATCACTACTTTATAAAGCCTATGGTACAAATAAATCATCCAATTCATTAAACATCATATCTATCCTATAGGGGTTGAATATCATGAAAAGAACATACTCCAAAAGTAAGCTTACATGTATGTAATTAGACATGACATCCTTTATTATCATAATGTTGAAGGTACCTTCCTATATTGTGTTATTCAAGATGAAGTTCCTTCTCTTATTGAGCAAATTTATGGGGCAATTTATGCTAGACATTTTAACAAACATGTTATAGCTCATAAATTCCTATGGATGGGATACATTTCACTTACTCTCAAAAAATGCACCATCACCTTTGATAAAAAGTGTAATCCTTGTTAATTCTATGATGATCCAATTCTCTCTCCTCTGGCTGACCTCCAAACATTGGAGTTTCCTTGGCCATTCTCTATGTGGGGATACGACCTCATTGGTAAGTTACCTTAATCACAAGATGGCCATGAATTCATAATTACCTCTATAGCGTATTTTAATAAGTGGGTAGAAGTTATGCCCCTTGTTGATGTTATCGATGTCACTATCTCCAAATTCATTCTTAATAAAATCAGATGCCATTTTTATTTTCCTCACACCATCATATCTAATAATGGTGAGAATTTCAAAAACAAATACAGAAAATAGTTATGTGAAAAATTCAAAATAACACACAAATTTTTAACACCTTATCACCCTCAATGTAATGGTCAAGTTGAAGCCACTAATAAGATATTGAAAAATACTATTAAAGATTCTCATTTTAATTATCACCTCAAGTTATATCCCACACTTTGGGCTTATCATACTAGTATTTATACTACCAGTATGGTAACTCCCTTCTCTCTAGTTTATAGCTCTGAAGCCATTTTACCATTAGAAGTCAAGTTAATCTCTTTATACATCTCTATTCATGACATAATTAATGATTAAGAGCTTCATGAAACTCATCTTCACACCTTAGATTTCTTTTATGAGTGATGTATGAATTCTTTACAACATAATCACCCATACAAAGCTTGCATAGCTAAAAAACATATCAAAAATTAAAAATTATGTAATTTAAATGTTGGAGACTCAGTGCTCAAGTTATATTATACCCATGATAAAGAGGGGAAACACATCCAAAATTAGTGGGCTCCCTACTTAGTCAATGACATTCTCGAACCTAGTACTTATTTATTTCAAAAAAATGAAAACACATCTTCAAATAATTGAACAACACTTAGTTTTTGAAGAATTTTTTTGCTCAGTTATATGTTTTTTATAGATTTATATTTTTACATTAATTTAAATTTCTATTACTCATTACTTACATGCTTATCATTATTTTTGTATATATACCATGTAGCTAACATATATTTAAGGATAAAATTTTAATAACTTCTACACACCTCTGAGTTCTCCTTTATACATTATCCCTAACACCTACCTTAGGTCTTTAGGTATTTTATATTTACTTACACCTCTTGGTTTTTCATTTTGTGAGTTGTATTGTAAGACTATAGATAGGATCAAGCCTTCCTCAAAAACACCCATTCATACCTATTTCATTCAACCATTGTTTCCTCTTTTGGTTTTGTGGTTCATTTCATTATATATTCCCTTTCTATTCCTTTACTTACACCTCTTGGCTTCTCAATTTATGAGTTGGATTATAAGATCTTGGATAAGAATAGGCCTTCCTCACAAACATCTATCCATTCAATTCATATAGTTATTTCACTCCCAACCTTAGTTAGGTGTCTTCCCTAAAATATAAGGCAATGATTGAGAGAAGTGTTTTACCTCAATTAAAATTAGTCATATTCTTTTTTGGTTGAATTCTAGAAGTATATCTTCATGTATTCATTGACATATATCACTTCTCATGATGATGATTCAGTTCTAGCTATCATTGCATCATATTTTCTTTGTACCATTTTAAAGATTGGGTAAACCCAATCATTTAATGACCATTTCCATCAATCCCTATATTTCACATCCTTTTGGGCTCATCAAGGTTGGTTTTGAGAATGCACTCTTTTCTAATGTGCAAGTCTATGAGTCTTAGAAACCATAGTATTTAGGTTCTCTTCTCTACTCACCAATTTTAAGCTTTATTGTGATAGTCATATTTAGCACCCATGTTTGGTTTTCCAAAACCATACGGAGGAGAAATAAAAAATCCAAAAAAATTAAAACCTATATCATAAGAAAAGGCATATCATATCTTAAACATTAGATCACACTAATATATGTGACATTTATTTGGCACATATCCTATTATAGTTGAAGCTCAAACTCCATAATTGGCCTCATGATATAGCCAAGGTATATTGGGGTGAATTATGCTAGTATAATTGAGTGGGATATCTCATTATACCATTATATATTCTTACTTTTCAGTACCACCTATCTTCACACACAAGTTCCCAATATTTGTAGTAAACCAATGACTCTAGAAGGGTTATTGAGGATCAAAGAACATGTTGTGGGAAGGTGGGATCCTTTTATTTTCATTCATACTACCCATCATAAGATGACATCTATATACTTCACTAGTTAGCCCAAATTTACATTGATAGGTAGGGTTATTTAAGGCCATTGATGTTGAATACATCTTATTCTTTAAAACTTGATTTGATTGACTTAATTATAGTAAATATCATGTTTTCATCTTGGTGCCACACTCTTTTACCCCATGACCCATTTCATTTTCCCCCTTAATAGGCAAGCTTATTTTAAAATCTTTTCCTAGATAATGTACTTATTCTCCATCCCTTTATGACATGTTAGGAATATGCCAGTTTTAGTTTATCCATATTTAGAATAGAATCTCTATCTTTGAGTTGTTATGAGATAATTTCTTAGTTATTTAATTATCTTTACAATATTTATATTTGGTACCTTAAGTCTTTTATTCACCATTTTTTATCCATATGGTCCAATTTTTCCATTTCATGCTTTTCATATCATTTTTGTGCATATTTTTTTATGGTTTGTTAATTCTCTTGCAGTGATATTTTTAGAATTAATCAATTGTATGTATCTCTTATTTGATTAGGAATGTTACTTATCTTAATATGGATGTATTTTCAATTTTTTAGGTCATAAATAGCCTTGTATTTTTGGTTTACCAATTTTTCCATTAGTTATTATTCATTTTCCTTGGTTGTTTGGTTTTAACCTCACCTTTGTCATCACAACTTGCCAATTTTCCAATTGATTTAATCAGTTTTGAGAGTCTTCTATTTACTTTGTCCTTATTATGTTTATTTTCTTCTATTTCTATCTTTGTGTCCCTATGGTTTCTCAAATGCATTTATTATGACCTCCACTATTGAGACTACTATTATTTAATGCATCCATTCAATGATAAAGGTAAGTCATGTCTATGGTAATTTTAGTTATTCATTTATGAACATTTATTTCTATAATTTATTTTTAGTTGGATCAGATGTTGTGTTTTTATGTTCTTTCTTAAAGCACTATCCCATATAACACTACTATGACACAAGATGAGATACATGTTGGGAATATGTATACCCATAATATTTTTCAATTTATAATTTATTGATGCTTTCTATTACATAAACTTGTTGAGCATAAATATCTCTAGGTGCATGCCTTAAAGTGTGCATTGGGAAAGAGGTGTTCAAGCCTTTGGTGTTTTGTGATAGATGTTTTTATCTATGTCATGATCATATCATTACTATTTCTAATTTATCTTACTCAAAATTGTCTTTCTACCTACCTCCTTCCATCCTACCTCACTCAACTATGTTAGTTCCCTCTTTACATACTACATTGACCAAGGTTGATATCATCTATTTTTCACCTTTCCCCTTATTGTACTATATCAACTTGGTCGATGTAATTTTGATCTTATATTTTGGCATTCATAATTTTTTAGCCTATCAAACATAATTTAGTGTCAACCAACTCCTCTTAATTACATCAAAATAGGTCAATGCCATTGGCTTAGCCTTTAGAGTGGATTTGGGTAGTTTATCACTATATATAAGTCATATTTTAACATATATATACACACTCTATTCACTCTAATTTTGCTTACTTCTTCCCTAAGTCACATTTGGAGGATTTATATTTATAATATTATCTTTAAGTAAGTTTGTATTGTGAAATTTTATATATATTCAATGGGAGAAGTCATTGAGAGTATTATTAGGTCTTATAACAACCATTTCAATTTTTCACAATGACAATAATCTCTTGTAAGTCACCATTGGCCAAGGGGGAGAATGAGGCTAAAAAAATCCACTCAAAGATAAGTATTTATAACCTTATACTCTTTCCTTTACTTTATTTACTAGATAGATGTTGATTATTTCTTAGTGAATGAATGTGTGTGTATCTTTTTCTACATTCTATTGACACTTATAATTAGTGCAGCTATATGATTTCTTGGAATTTTCATATTATATTTTAGGTTACCTAGACCCCCATTGATCAACCATGGAAACTTACCCATTTTGATCATTACCCTTCCCCTTTACCTTTAATTTACTTTTACAACTACTTACATTTATTATTTTCAATATAGATTACTTACATATAGGTCTAGTTAGATCTATTTCATTATGTCATAGGTCTAAAGGCTTAGGACTCATTTCCTTTGATATTTTTGATATAAGTACCCATATTTATATGTATATGGATCCATTGGTCACTACCCTAACATTAGGTATCATGGGATCCATTTGATTAACCTTCTCCAAGTATAGATCTTTAGAGATATGATAGTTGTAGGTTGATCCTATCCCAATACATCCACATTGTAAGTTGAATTTTTGAACACATGAAACTATATAGGTATGAAAGGTACATAATGTAGCATGTAAGTAGAATCATATGTAGGATTTTAATTATAGGTTGTGTTCATAGCATCTAAACATATTATTAAGTTTACACAAATAATGTACATTATTTCTAAATCTTAGACACTGTTGTCAATTTGCATGAGATTTTCTATTACGATTTTTTCTTTGATGTGAAAAAGATGCATATACTAGAGTACAATAATTGAATTTGTCAATATAATTTTCCTTAATTTTTTAAATATATAAGATAGGTTCATGTGAATCAGTATTTTTCTCTCCTTACTATCTTTATATATTTTTTCTTTATTTCATTACGTTTTATCTTTACTCATATAAATACAGTGGCAATTTTTCAAACAAAATGAATAGAGAGTCACTAGTTTATGTCAATTAAGTAACATTCAAATAAGTTTTTATATATATTTTGATTATTTATCTATAAGGAATGTAGTGCTATAAAGAACATAAGGTGGGAAGTTTTTCCCATAGTCTTGGATTTTTTAACCCTATTTTGGATTAAAAATAATCCTAAACAAGATAGAAACTATGTGTAATGAATTCAAATTATTATGTATTACAGTGAGGCATAAATATAAATTTAAAGGAAGTTGATTTGACAATTTCACTTTCTCAATATGGAAAGTAATAAATATGATTAGTTATTTATCATTATTATATTATATTCTAGACTAAGACTATATACAGGTGGAAGGGTAAGCATGAAAATTGGGCTATGAGTTACTCAAATTAGGTATTGATGTTTTAAGCTTGCACTGACATTAATGTCAATCTTCATCACTATTAATAGTCATTGTGTTCCATGTTTTATGGATCTATTTATGTAAATATTTCACTTCTATTATGGTACAATCCATTGTGATTTTTTTTTATACTTGTATGTGCAATCTTGAGGACTAATATATGTGCAATACCCATAAATCTATCTCCTTCACTTGAAACCTTAGGTATATTATTAACACTAATTTAGGATTATAAAATGGGAAGAATGGTAGGTTGAGTTGACCCCAAAAAATACCCATTGAATGGTTGATTATTTCTTACATATCTAATAATTTAAAGAGGAAAGTTAAACTAGATGTAGTTCTCCTTGTTAGGTGAATGTGTGTAATAGTGCTCCTTAAATGTATTCAACCTATAATATAACTTTTTATTATTTTAAAATGATAATTTTGTCTTGGGATTGAGGTGTTTTACACTTTTATAATACCTACTCTTTGTGACTAATTAGTAAATTGGGAAGAATTACCCTTTTATGTGTAAGTGTTAGAGTTTTCTTAACATATGCTTGTTAGATGAGTGATAGGATTACACCTATTTTATATTTTATATGATAATATTTGGGTAATTTATCATGCGCATGAATGATACATAGATAATCCAACATATATAAATTATTTAAATTTTAAATGTGAATTTTTTCTTAGTGTGGGATTAAACTATTAGACTAAAATGGTACCGTGAGGTGGTATGTCATGAATATAATGTTATTATCCATAAAATAGGAACACTAATCTAATGATATATATATATATATATATATATGTTTGATTAAGATAAATAACTATTTTGACATAGACTATAATAATTATTTTAGGTGACTGATAGCAACATGGGAAGGTTAAAATCGTATAAGGCATGTTGATGTGAGAGAATGGATAATAAGTTTTATGTGTGTGTGTACACAATTCATGTAGGCTAAAGGTAGGTCAAAATTAAAATTCCCAAGTATTTAATAATAGATTTAAGTATCTAAAATGCCTTCATTTTTTTTAGTATTGAAATGCAATACAAATACTAAATTAAAAAGATAAGAGATGTATTTGAGTGTAGACAACACATTTTGGCTTTAGAATAAGGCTCAAAATGTGAAAATTTATCCAATCAAACTTTAAATTAATATACAATAGAAAATGTACATAAAATGAAATCTAAAATATGGATTATAATTAAAATTTGAAACTTAAGAGTAAGAAATGAGTATACTTGTAAGTGAGTAAACCATATTGCCCTATAAATTATTAGAGATGATGATTCCTTGTTGAAGCATTGGATAACCATGATTCCTTATTGAAACACTTGGATTGATTAAGCCCCAAATTTTTGTAACTAAAGAAAGGATATGGGTTATGAAGATAAAATCCACAACACTCATGAATAGGGAGTAGTACCAAGTTTGTTGAGTGTTTATAAACATCATCTACACTAACTCATGTGAGCATGACTAGTTCTCATGTGAAAACCTATAGGTGCCTATTTCAAGATTGTGTGATTGTATGAGGTGTCATGTCTTTACCTTCCATAAATGATTAATTTTTTAGATTATGTGGAATCTAGGGTTAAAGGGGTATATATATCCTTGGGCATAAGAATGATAAACTATCTCTAAATTAGGTCAATTGGGTACTAAACTTAGATAAACATATATTGAATTTATTATACTGAGATGAACTAAAAATAGTAAGTGAAACTATGTTAGATATGGAAATTATAAATAATTAATGTACTTAGATTATTATGGTTCTAATATAATTCTAGATATATAATAATTAGGAAACATGCTAGAAGATGATTCTAGAATAGTCATCAAATTTTGGATTGAATGCATCTAGAGTCATGGACACTATCATCAACCCTAGATAGTTGTGTTGATGTTATTATCTAAACATAATGTAAGTGTCTTATATAGAATAAATACTATAAAATTATGTGAACACTAGATTCTTCTATGTTTTTATTTAGCTTCACTTTAGTGTATTAAGATCTCGGTCATAGACTATCACTCCTCATGAATTTGTAAAACCCTAGTTCTTCATCTTCATAGTGACCTTGGGGGAAAATGGGTTAGTGGGCACATAGTGGATAACCCCAAAGACCCATATATCAATAATCACTACCTACATAGCCAATAATTCAAAGAGGTCCTTAGACTAATTTATTTCTCTCCTACATGTTGCCTTGTATGTGAATCATGTAATATGTGCAAAACAAGAATAAAAATGACCTAGCTTGTAACTTGGTAAATATAGATCTTAGGTTTCTCCTTAATTAATTTAGTATTTTTTATGTGCTATCGCAATGAATGATATAGAAAAAAGAGAAAATAGGGAAGCTTTGCTCACTTGAGTGCTTGATTGAATGCCTTTTGTAAGTTGTCTAGCGAGTAGGTAATAAGTTTTTAGGGGAGAAATGAATGAGGTTTGATATTGTACTTATATCAATCCATTTGGAGAAGTAAATCACATTAAATCACTTAATCCAACTATTAGGATATGTTTCATTTATAAATTGGATGACTTTTGAGGCACTAGACATTGCATCAAAGTAGGACACCTGCATCGACACATGTGTTTATATCAAATGTCAGCTTCCAAGGAGTATGAAAGTAGGTATAAAATCAAAAATTGAAAAAGTATAAGATAATTAAGTTTTAAGAATTATAGGCAAGATAGAAGGTCTAGGTCATGTAATATCCCTCACGTTTGAACCTTTGTGATTTTGTTATCATCATGTGTTTGCCTACCTTGATGAACCTTTAAATGTGTAAGAATTCAAATGTTGTTCCCTCCCTTATTTTGAAATATTTACTTATTAAAATATAATTAGAATAATATATTTTTTATTTAAATCATAACTCAATAAATATTTAAATCCACATAAATCACAAGGAATTTTATAATGAATTTTATTACTTATGCCTAGACTCTCTAGGAAGGCTAGAGGAGCTAAGTTAAGACCTAGAGCATGGTGAGTGGATGCACTTGTGGAGTGTAGATTTGGAAAATGTAAGATAAGTTATTGTCGAGTGTAAGAGATTCTTTTGAATTTATAATAAGATTGTTAACTTGGACAAATAAGCCCACATGGACTTGTAAGGTCATTAAGAGAAAGTATGGGTTTGTAAGAAGGGATGTGACTCTTGAAAAAAATTACCCTCCCATATTTTGAGTTGGATAAAAATTTATTTAGATAATAAATTTAGAAATCCATTTTATTCACACACTTAGTCTTTTTTATTTGGGAGAGCTTGGAAGGAAGAGGAGAAGTTTGATGGATTTTTAGAAGTTTGGAAGATTTTTGGAAGCTTGAGAAGATATTCATGGAGCCATGGGAACATAAGTTATTTCAAGTAAAATGAAGGGGATGTAGGCCTCTTATTTAATTCTCTTTGATTAAAATCAAATAATTTTTAATTAGAATTGTAAATATAAATTGTCCATGTTTGATTGAATGTTGCTTGATTAGAAAAAAAAATGAACCCCTTCACCCTCTCTCTTGTACTCTCTTCTAACACCTTGGATTTTAAATAAAATGAAGAATAAAATATGTTTTTTGGAAATCTTATTATTATGACCTTCTATATTATATAGATACTTAATATAGTGAATATCTTTCTCCTCTTAAACTCCTCAAGTGAATCAATATTGGAGATTTAAAAATAAATAAATGGGTTTCTAAGTGTTGCTTAGTTGATGTAAGAGAAACAAATTTTCTTCCCCTTATCCATTTTTAAAATGAACTTATAAAAAGAAAAGGATTGTGAAAATTTTACATTTTTGTACTAGCATGTTATGAAGTAAATAATGAACATTGTTTAGGTTGTTACAAGTCAAAAGTGTAAGCTAATACATTGAAAAATATATATATATATATATATATATATATATATATATATATATATATATATATATATATATATATATATATATATATATATATATATATGAAATAAATGAATGTATTATATTTGTATCTTCCTATCTATCATATAATCTTAAACATATATTTACTTATATAGATGTAATTGAAAATAAAGATAAAAAATAAAAATATATCAGCCATCTATTTAAGCTGTGTGAAGTTAATTTATATTAAATAAATTTAATAAGCTTATCATTCTTTTAGATATATGTTTATGTTAATTATCTCGCTGAATTTGAATATTATAGGAGTTTAATAGCAAATGAAAATTTTATTAGAAAAGAAAAGAGAGAAAAATATTATTTTATTTTATTTTTTACAAAATTTATAAGTGGAAATTATTCAAAATTATGATTTAATTCACTTGATAAATTTGAAATGTAAATCTCTTTTCAATACCTCTTTTTTGGTTTAAAAATAAAATAAAATAAAATTGATAATAAATATGAGTTATCTAAAATTTATGTACTACAAATCAAAGTGTAAAGATTATTAGGTTTGAAGTTTCATGAGAAATGACTTCAAAATTTAATATCTAAATAAAGACTTATACCCAATAAATTATTATTAAATAGATTTATGATATTTTAAACTTGATAACACATTTTATTATATCTTAAACAATAATTAAATCATTATTTTGAATATATATATATATATATATATAAGTTATAGTAAAAATAAACATATAAAATTATATATATTAAAAAATAAAAATAAAAAATAATTAAAAAAAAGATTATTCGAGAGGGTGGGTCAACTTAGCTAGCCACCCACCCACCCAAACTCAGGTGTGGGGATGGTAGCTGCTAGTCACCCACCCCAAACCCCACATATTAGGGAGGGGGTGATGGCTAGGCAACCGATTGCCCACCCCATGGAAAAGGGGGCGAAGGTTGGGTAGCCAGTCGCCCACCCCATGGAAGGGGGGAGACAACTGCACAGTTGCCACCCAAAGTTATATTTAAAAAAATAAAATAATATATATATATATATATATATATATATATATATATTTATTATTTTATTTTTTTAAATATAACTTTGGGTGGCAACTGTGCAGTTGTCTCCCCCCTTCCATATATATATATGTGAAATATATATATATATATATATATATATATATATATATATACATATATAATTTTATATATGTCTATATATCTAATAAAGAAATATATACATTTATATGTGAAATATATATATATATATATATATATATATATATATATATATATATATATATATATATATACATATAAATATATTTTTAAATTATATATCATATATATATTTGGAATGAACTTAAAATTTGGAATTCTTCCTTTGTAGCTCCATCTTCAACCTGCAAAAAAAATAGAAAAGAGAAATAAAAGCAAAATGAAATAAGTATATTGTTATCCTTCCAAAGAGAAGTTTAGGGAAACATTGATGGAACCCTAGATCAAGTGGTGTTGATCCACCTAATATAAGGGTGGATATTTAACCCTCATCTCAAGTGGGAATGTTGTTGTTTCTTTTATATTAAATTTCCTCTAATCCATTATTTAACTTTGACTTATGTGTATATTTTAATTTAATTTTCCTTTTTGATAACTTTAAAATATATTTCACACTTTTATAATTTTAAAACAATAATTAATTCCTTATGAATAAATTTTAGATGGTAAATAAGGAGGATCTATAAAAAATCTATATGGAACCTGGTTGTAAGGTCAAATCCTTTTTAATTTGGCAATTAGTCAATTAGTCAATTTCATTTTAGACCCTCTTAAATGGTTTAAAACCCTTTTGAAATTTAATTGTGTAAAATACTTAAACTAGAGTTTACCAAAACTAAATTTTGTGTATGATTCCTTTAGGGAGTGGAATCTAACAACAACCATTAATTAATTTTAACCTCTTTAGTAGTGATTCTTTGTGACCACTTCCAGAGGTTCTTTGAAGAAATAAAATCAACTTTGGTTTCAAGCCCTAAAGTCGATTTGGAATTCACTTGTTTAAAATACTAAAGAATGATATTTTTCAAATAGATAAATTGTAAGTAAATTATTATAGATTTAGATTATCATCAAAAGAATAAAATAAATTTTAGTATTAAAATCACTATTTTTACTCTGGTGATTCCATAACCTATTTACTTAGAATTTTGAGGGGCAAGTTTTCTAAAAAATTAAAGTCACTTTGGAATAGTTATTAAATCGTGATCTTTCTCATTATAAAAATATTTTGTGGCCTGAAATGCAATATTTATAGCTTAGATACTTGCATTTTTTGAAAATAAAAATTTATACTCTTTTATTAGATTTAAATTAAAGGTACTTTTGTACCTGAATGCTAGTGTAAAAATTAGTGTGCTTTGTATAATTAGAAAGGGATTATGATTGTGATGGTTATTTTAGCGACTTTCAACATTTATAATTTGAGCCATGACTAATCCACACTATTTTTATGTCCATTTTACACTTTTTACCTTAGTTTTAATTATAGATCTCAATTGCAAATGTTGTGTCTAACCTTAGTTACCAGTGGGTGAATCTAAGATAGGGCCTACTTGAAGTCCTTTTAGTTTGTAATATTGGAACGAGTCTTGGTTTCCATGTTCGAGCTTATTTTTATGTATGTGCATACTTACCATATGTAGGGAGGCACTTTTAACTCCTATTAGTGTCTATTTATGTTTGGGTCAACTAGTGGCTATATGATTACCTACAAAGGGGTAACGTTGTTTTTCTTAGTCATGTAGGTGATTGGTGAAAGTTGATTATCTTCAAATATAAACTAAAAGTTATGTAGGAATGGGTTAAATACAACCAACCCTAATTTTATAGGTGATGTAATCATTGTAGATATGTAAGCATCTTAGGGAGTGGGCATGGGCTTAGTGTACTAACCCTTAGAATACCCATTTATGTGGGTATCATCAATTAACTTGAGAATGTTCTTGGAGAACATGCTTAGGAAACTATCACTTATGATGTATTTATAGTTTGGGAAACTAAAAACTAACCTTAGTGTGTTATCATAACATATGCTTAAGGTATCTAACTCTTAGTATGCTTGATTAATCACAAATGGTATGATAATCTTCCTTACACATATGTTTATCATCAGTGTTAACATCATGGTTTTCTTAGTTGACTATCTATTATGGATAATGACCCCTATTGATTATTGATTATTAATATTTGAGATTTTTTACTCTCATATTAACTTTGAACACCTTTTTAAATTTATTCAAGAAATAGATTTATCTAAACAATGTAATTCAAAGATTGTAGAGTTATTGACTACTTTAGAATAAGATAATATAAGTTTCTAGTCACCTTTGATTTTTTTTATTCCACTACAAGAAAGTGCTTGGGTAATCACTTTCATTTTGTTATGTTGTAGATAGTGATTGATGACCTTAAGTTGTGTTATTTGATAGAATAGATGATTAGAGCTTTAGAAGCTTGTCTGAGTGACATACTAGTTCCCTTATTGGCTTAGGTCACCAACTCTTGTTTGGTGATGATGTCTCATGGAAAAGGTCATCACAAGTGTAAGGATAACTAAATTAGACCTTGATTCCATAGAGTTGATATGTAGGCTACTTAAGTTGAGGTGGAGGCATTGGGTCTAGGTTCTTAAGTTAGATTAGGGGTGTTTATTTCCTTCCTTCATGTTAGGATCATACATCTTTGATTGGATATATATTTAATATTAATTTAAGTTTGAATTCTATCATCATGTAGTTATTGACAACCCTTTTACTTTAATTTTGGTTATTTTCTTTATTTGGTGTGCCTTGAGAGTGGAGTTTTATAATGTTAGATGACTCTTCTTTTGTGATCCTTAAAGTGAGAACTCTATGTTAAAGTGTTGTGTTTTTACTCACTTCATTTCCCTTGAGTGTGTTCATCAGATTATGTATAAATAATATTATCATCTTTTAAATTAATAAATTATAGTTAATAACTTCTAATTAAGGTGACTCATCTCTCTCTCTTCATTAATCATAATATCACTAATTGATTCTGGTATCACCTTGATCTTAACTTTATACACTTATATTCTACCCTTAAAGAGGATTCATGGTAGAAATCAAATGTATTAAGTAAATCATTTAATAATTGTGCGTGTCACACTTCAATTGTGCATTGACCAAGTCATAACAAATAAATATTAAGTAATCATAGTGAATAAATAAAAATCATAGAAATAAGATAACAAAAAAAATTACATGGGTTTTGGGACAAATTTTTTGGATGTGACATGCTAGTATTAGAGCAAGATTATACATTGGGAGCTCTAGAGTGTTGGTGTTCCACTACATATATTCTAAAAATTTTGCTCACATGTGTACAAGTGGAATGGCATGGTGTGAGTGGACATAGTTCCAAGCATGGACTACATTGGGAATCACTAAATTCTAGTTGTAGGATTTTATCCATTGGTGGATGGGAGCATCTTGTTAGAGAGAACCCACTTGTTAGTTTCTTGTTATTGTGGTGGAGTATCTATCCACTATGGACTAAATTAGACCCTGAAGTGGATAAAATGATGAATTGATGAACTTTTTAAGTTGATTATATTACTCTTGTGTCTTGTTAATGGGTGCTTATGTTTTAGATTAGAGGTAAAAGCAGGTTTTGAAGGGGCCCCGAAACCCTATTACAAAGAGCAAAAAAACATTAAAAAACAACAACGCCCATAGGCAACGCCTAGAAAACACTACATAGAAGTAGCAAAATCAGGTTTTGAATGGTCCTAAAACCATCAGAGATACATCCGAACAAAACCCAGAAACAGAAGTCTGGAGAAACAACAAACAAAAACTACCAAGCGAAAAACAAAAAATTGTTCCAGTTTCTTTACCACCAAGAAGGACCAGATTATTCATCCAGTTCCAGAATCAAGTTCATGGCTTCTTTTTCTTTCAAAGTAGTTTCCTGTGTGGTAACCTCCAACAAAGCTCCTTTTTGTGTATCTTTCTTTCTGGAACTTTGCCTTGTCCTTTTGCTGGGACCCTCTAGTGCTTTAGTCTCCTCATTGGCTCGTTTACCTAAATTGATAGATGCTGCACAAATGTTAGACATTACTTCATCCATTTTCTTTCTGTTATCCTTTATTAAATCCTGGAGATTGATTTCGTAAGCTTTGAGCTTCACAGGGATCTCACTTAGCTGAATTTCCATGCTGTTTACTTTGTTCCAAGCAGCTTTCAGAGACTCTTCCAACGTTTCCGCTTTTTTCTTGAGTTCAATGATCTCCCTACACAGCCAAAAATCTAATTGGGAGGAAGACTCAACTTTGCTATTAACCCAAGTCATAGGAGTGTAAATTTCTTCATTCTGATTCTTTCCTCTCCAATCCTCAGATTTTTTATTCGGGCTATTCCTATCTTTTTCAAAGAGGTCATCTTTGCTCTTTTGTTCCCGCTCATTGATTCCTTCTTCAATTTCCATCTCCATATTTTGAATATCTTCTTGGACAGATATTTCCTTTTCTTTCTTAGAAGTTGGGTCCTCACCAGGATCTTCCTGGACAGTGTCTTCCTCCGCCACTTTCTGGTTTTCCTCCAACTCTTCTGTTCTGGTAACAGATTCCTCCTCAGTATTGACTTTATCCTTTTCAATTTCCTCCGATCCTTCTTCATCATTACTTGAGTTGGTTTCCCAACTCTCTGTTCCATCTTAATGGGTGCTTATGTTAATTAGTCTGATATTCCTTGATATAAAATAATAATATGTGGAGAAAATTTATATGTATGTATGTTTGTGCATGGTAAATACTTACTTTAATCTATTCCCCATATACTTATTTTGATTATGTATTAGCTCATTGGATGAATATGACTCTAGTAACATAATGTATATATAGTTAACAATATGATAAAAGTGATTGTTTTAAAATCAAACTATTAGCAGTGGTGGTTTTAAGATAGTATGCTCTAGTTAGCATTTATTGTTTATCTTGATTAATCATAAGCTATGAGGTTATAAAAAGTCCTTGTTCTATTATGTTTTATTGTTGTAATTTAGTTAATCCTAGTGCATTAATAAAATTATGCACATTATTTATTATATAACCAGATGGTACCTAGTATGGTTTGGATGCCTTACATTGAGAACAAGAGTGTTATAAGTTCTAATCTTGTCCTTGAGTTAAGTAGTTTGAACCTTGTGTGTAATTGCAAGTGAATTGAGAGTAAATGTGTAGTTAGGGTCTTGATAGATTAATTTTGTGTCCCCCTCTTCTTTATGAAGAATGAATATACCTTCCTACCTATGAGAGAATTAGTAAGTTGTTTAGTCCTCTCTTGAGATGGCTGCTTATGTTGTGATTATGGTTTACTTGGGTGATTGTTTTAGCATGGCATTATGGTTATAAGTGTGAGTTTATTTTTTTATAATATATATGTTTACTCTAATTTGGACATTATACTTGAGATTAAATAATGCTATATCTTTGTGAACCAATTGTGATAGTGTAACTATTGAGATATTTACATTGATGATATTACATGAGAGTTATCAACACATTATTAATTTTCATTAGGACAAGACAACTAGGATTAAACATAATATTTTTTTACAAAAGCATTCAAGTTAAGTACAATAATAAAAAATAATATATTATTTGATGAGAGACTTATATATTAGTTGATTTAGAGACTTTGAGATAGTTGACATATTTATTGAGGTACTTTTGGCACTAAGTGCCAAGCACGAGATTCACACTTGGTCTATTTATATATAGTTACATCAACACTTTTTATCTAGAGGCATAGGGAGGATTATCATTGTTATTATTTCTCCCACCTATGGGAGGTATTCAAGTCTTAATTATTACTTCTGCGAGATAATTATGTTTCTATTTTGGGATATATAAGGAGGATGATGTGATGTTTTCTACTACCTTAGTGAGGTAGTCAAGATGATTTTATTCTCTCACCTCTGGGAGGTGATTGAGTTTTATTGATTCCTTCTCCCATTGGGTGATTTTTATAATCACATAGTTTGAGTAATGTGATGTTTTTTATGTTACTTTGAGAACTAGCACTAGTCCTTGAACTTAAATTTGCATTTAATTATTATTTTGGAGTTTTGAAAATTTATTAGATATTTTAATTGAACTTGAAGTAAATAGATTTAATTTGATTGTGATTAAATTAAATTTTGTTTATTTTGATGACTTGATAGTTGTGACTTAGACTTGTTTTGTTTATTGGTACCAACTTATTTTGAATTTGATTTATGACTTATTATTATTATTATTTTTGATTTTATTGGCTTATTGAATCTTAAATTGATTATTTTGACATTTGATCTTTCAAAATTATTATGGTATTTTAGTTTTTGATGAATGTTGGTTCATGTGTTTTCTATATATATGTTGTAATGTGTGTTGTGTGGGAGAGAATAAGTATCTTGAAAAATCTATTGGGTCAAGATGGGAACTTGTGTGAGACAAGTTCATGACACCATCCTTCCTAACCACTAGATTATGGCCATTTATTTGGAAAGTCTAAGGAGGCCAAGAGGTCTAAGGAGGGAATAAGGAGGGTTTGGGAGTTCTAAATAGTTGAAAGGTTTAAGTAGTTTCGGAAGGTCTAAGGAGGCTTGGTGAGATGTTTTTGATGATGTAGTTGGTGGGGACTATTATTATTTGCAAACATGGGTGTTATTGATATTATTCAAGAAATATATCCTTTATTATATGACTTGGTAGTCATTTTAATTATTGTTTATTACATAATAGATACAATATTATCTTATGGTAGATTAGTAATTATAATCTTGTTAGTGATCTTGATAGTTCATGATATCAGTTGGTAGTGTATATGATATATAAAAATTCTTCAGATAATATGATATTGTGTTTAGAAGCATTAACATGGTAGTATGTTTTGCTGGATAGTTGATTTTATTGCTCATCATTGCTTGGTATTGATTTATGTGGTTCTACCATGATTTGGGACTTGTTCTTCGCCTTGTATGTTCACCATGGGCTAACACATAGCCTAATAATTATATCATCACAAAAAATAGTATATTAATTTCACATGCTACATATCAGTATTATACAAAAACATAATATCATTGAGCTTCATTTGGTTGTGATAGATTTGGATGATAGTATGATAGTATGATAATAGGATAGTTTGACATTGTGGGATATGCATTATGGAGACTAAAGTTAATTACTAACTTAAAAAAAATTTAATTGTAATAAAATCAATTTTAAAATAATATTAAAATATGTTGATAAGTATTAAATGTTAAATAAAAATCTTTAAGAATAATTTAACAAGTATAAAGACATTAATAATCTATAATCAAATCTCTAGAAATTAAAAAAACATAATTGATAATTGTTGTATTTATGATAGCTTATGTTGCACTACTTGTATCTTGGTATGTCTTTAGAAGTGTGTGGTTATTCAATCCCTTAAGTTGGTTTGGCACATAAATTATTATGCTTTTATAAGGGGGAGATTATGTAACATCCCTTATGTTTTAACCTCTATGATCTTGTTGTCATCATGTGTTTGCTTACCTTGATGAACCTTTAAATGTGTAAGAATTCAAATATTGTTCTCTCCCTTATTTTGAGAGATTTACTTATTAAAATATAATTAGAATAATATATTTTTTATTTAAATAATAATTCAATAAATATTTAAATCCACATAAATTATGAGAAATTTTATTTGCAACTTGTGCCTAACCTCTCTAGGAAGGCTAGAGGAGCTAAGTTGGCACCTAGAGTAGGGAGAGTGGATGTGCTTATGGAGTTTAAATTTGGACAATGTAAGAGAATTTATTGTTGAGTGTAAGAGACTCTTTTGAATTTGTACTAAGATTGTTGATGATAGGACCTAGGTTCCCCAAAGCTTTGACACAACTTGTCAGATTTAAGAGCACATATGATTACCTTTGTATAAGCAACTAAACATGCAGAATTATACCAAAAGTACAAGTAACTAGAAATAGAAACATCACAAAATATGAGAGGCAACACACAATTGTATTCAACTCATTCTAGAAGGAAATACAATGAAGAAAATCACACTTTCTTCTCACACCTCTCAGATGTACAAATCTCTTTCCCTCGAGAGTTATCTTCTCTCAATACAGGTCATAACAAATAGCTAACACAAAGCTGTTGTTCACCTCAACTAGTCAGTACAATACTGCCAGTACAACCTAGTACAAACCAGTACTCCAAGTAGATCTTCCCTAATCTTGCTCCTTGATGTGTTGCTATCACCTTGGATCTTGCTACCCTGTAGATCTCCTTTTGACCCTCACACACACACACCCCTGCAGATCAATCGACCTTACTTACCCATGTAGATCTCCTCCCTGATCTTGCAACACCCTTCAGATCAACCCTAATCTTACATACCTGGAAGAACCCCTATGATTCCACCAATGAAAGAACTCTTCTAGTTCTACACTTTACAATACAGCCCATGAGTCTATTATATAGATCCCATGCATATAATAATTAGACAAGCGGCTCAAGACTCGAACTAGTCTTTAACATGCAAACAACCTGTTTAACTAACTGACTGTTCATCAACAACCAATTTTAGAACTACACAGGTGATCGACGTCGGTCCCTATCTACCTTGAGGTGACTGACATCGATTGACTCATGATCGATGTCAGTTGCTTTCTGTCGACCCCTGCCCGATGTCAGTTGGCCTTCCGACATTGGTGACTGTGACACTCAACAACCTCCTCCATGTTTGCATTCAGGTGAAGCTTTTAGCTGCACAACCTAACAATCTCCCACTTGGAGATAAATAGCTACACTATATCTATACTTATACACTGTCTAATCTATTTCCTAGCTTGTATCCCTCTTCAAGATCAATCCTGAAGACCAACCACCACACAAACTTTGGTGCACCTCCTGTCATCTAAGTAACCTGCCACATCCAAACCTACAAACCCATGTAGTGAAGTCCTGACCCTGCATAGCATATATACTTACTGCTGGTCCCTCTCAAATACCTAAGAACCCACTTCCTTGAATTGGCTCCTAACTCTCTGATAGCTCCCACTGTTGGGGAAAACTCAGGTCTATACCAGACCTCATGTGATTTTAGACACTGAACTGTCCAACCCTTGGTGTGCTCCAGTTCTGCATCCTTATATTGAACCTTGCCAACACCTGATTCACATCAGCTCCCACTAGAGACAAAATCAACCTGTGATCTTCCATGTCTCTCATGCCAAAGAATTTCATTGCTCCCAAATCCTTATGGTAAACCACTGAACTAACCTTACCTTTAGCTCAGCAAAACCTTGTATGTCTGAACCTACAACAAGCTCATCCTCCACATACATTAATAGGATAATGTCGTGACCATCATCCACCTGATAAGACAAACATAATGGTTACACTGACATTGACTAAAGCCCTACTTTATCATCCACCTGTCAAACCTGTACCACTATCCTACAACTTCCTCAAGACCATATGAACTGGCCTTCCATCTCACGTATCCATTCTCTCTATTATTTAACCAAGGAATCCATTCATCTCTCAGTGCTTTCATATCGGCTGGCAACCCTACCAAATCTCCTGTTTGGTTCTGCATCTTGTTCATGCCATGCTCCCACTATTTCCTGGATCCTTCCTACTCTGTAGTGAGCAACTAGTATAAATAAGAGGAACAATGAATTTGAGGCTTACTTACCCTTTCAGTCCTCTACATGGGTGTTTAAGACTCCTTGATAGCTTGCTGTCTACCCAAAATCCATTCCAGTGACTGACCTCAGTCACCACACAGTCTGCATCCAACTGACGTCAGTTCCAAACTGTCCATGTCATCAATGCTAGTTATTCTACCAACATAAGTCTCCACCTACCTGACACCACCAACTTCTCTGGTCTGCACATGATCGACGTCGGTGCCTGTCTATTCGACATCAATTTTCCTTGACTGATGCCGGTACCTATGTTCGCTTGTGAGTGATGACTTTTTACCCGTGAGCTCTTTTTCAATCAAAACCCTGTCCAAACTACCCTGCTTAGAGTTAGTCAGTCCCATCCGCTGATCTCTATCCATCATCTCCTCTAAGAACACCCAGGCTTTCCAGTTCTTAAGTTTATCAAATACATTAGTCTTCTTTTTCTTGCAATAAATCCAATCCTTTCTTGTAGCATCCCACTGCTTACAGAAATCTTAGTCTATGGTCTCTGAAGCTAAAATCTTACCATTTGACTTAAGAACAACCATTCCCTTCTCACTTATGTGACCAAGCCTACAAAGCCATACCTATGCAACAGAAGTGGAATCAGTAATATAAGTAGATAGATAAAGGATACCTACTTTCTTACTACCTACTAATTCAAGTGCATCCACTGTGAGAGTTTTTGTGCATCTCTCATCACCCAACTTTCCTAAAGCAATTAGCCGCATCTTCAAAACTGGGACCTGCATGACCTTCTTCAACACCCATGTGTTGGCTGCCTGTAATTTCAGCCACACTTCCCCTTTGCCAATACTTTGACAAGGCTCACCAACCCCTCTAATTGGGGCTGCATGGAATGAGGCAATAAAATCTATAAACCAAGATTCTACTTTATTTAAGGAACATCTTAGAGCATCTTGTGCAACAACACCTGCAACATCTACTTCTTTAGTTCCTTCATGCTGATCTTCTACCAACCAACAATATTTCTTTACCTGCTCTAGCTTTCCATAACACTGTAATTGACCATTCATGCTTTTCAATTCCTCCATTCTTAGTGTACTTTCTTCTACCATTGCTATACTCCCACTCAATCAAAAACCCCTGAGAGTGACCTGTAATCAAACACAAACCTGCTCCTTGCAACCTTAGCTCTGATACCAATTGATAGGACCTAGGTTCCCCAAAGCTCTGACATAACTTGTTATATTTAAGAGCACATATGATTACCTTTGTATAAGCAACTAAACATGCATAATTATACCAAAAGTACAAGTAACTAGAAATAGAAACATCACAGAATATGAGAGGCAACACACAATTGTATTCAACTCATTCCAGAAGGAAATACAATGAAGAAAATCACACTTTCTTCTCACACCTCTCAGATGTACAGATCTCTTTCCCTCAAGAGTTATCTTCTCTCAATACAAGTCACAACAAACAACTAACATAGAGCTATTGTTCACCTTAACCAGTTAATATAATACTGCCAATACAATCGAGTACGAATCGGTACTCCAAGTAGATCTTCCCTAATCTTGCTCCTTGATGTGTTGCTGTCACCTTGGATCTTGCTACCCCATAGATCTCCTTTTGACCCTCACACACACACACCCCTATAGATCAACCAACCTTACTTACCCATGTAGATCTCCTCCCTGATCTTGCAACACCCTACAAATCAACCCTGATCTTACATACCTAGAAGAACCCCTGTGATTCCACCAATGGAAGAACTCTTCTGGTTCTACACTTTACAATACAGCCCATGAGTCTATTATATAGATCTTATGCATACAATAATTATACAAGTGGCTCAAGACTTAAACTAGTATTTAACATGCAAACAACCTGTTCAACTAACTGACTGTTCATCAACAACTAGTTCTGGAACCACACAGGCGACTGACATCAGTCCCTGTCTGCCTGGAGGTGACTAATGTCAGCCGACTCATGACTGATGTCGGTTGCTTTCTGTCGACCCCTGCTCGACATTAGTTGGCCTGTCGACGTCGGCAACTGTGACACTTAGGAACCTCATCCATGTTTCAATTCGGGTGAAGCTTTTAGCTACACAACCTAACAGTTGACTTGGATAAGTAAGCTCACATGGACTTGTAAGGTCATTAAGAGAAGGTATGGGATTGTAAGAAGAGATGTGACTCTTGTAATAAAATGACCCTCCCATTTATTAGGTTGGATGAAAAATTATTAGGATCATTTTTTTATAAATTCCTTTTATTCATACACTTAGTCTTGTTTTGGGTGGATTTCATTCTTTTGGTGGTGCTTGGGAGAGCTTGGAATGAGGAAGAGAAGCTTGATGGTGTTTTGAAGTTTGGAAGCTTGTTGAAATATTGAGAAGATATTCATGGAGCCATGGGAACATAAATTCTTGAAAATAAAATGAAGGGGAGGTAGGCCTCTTATGTCATTCTCTTTGATTAAAATCAAATAAAGTTTTAATTAGAATTATAAATAGAAATTATTCGTGTTTGATTGAATGTTTCTTGATTGGAAAAAAATTGAACTCCCTCACTCTCTCTCCTCTATTATCTTATAACACCTTGAATTTTGAAGAAAATGAGTAATAAAATATATTTTAGGGAAATATTATTATTATGACCTTCTAGATTATATAGATAATTAATATAGTGAATATATTTGTTCTCTTAAACTCCTCAAGTGAATCAATATTAGAGATTTTTAAAAAAATGGATTTTCAGGTGTTGTTTATTTAGTATAAGAGAAATGAATTTTATTCCCCTTATCCATTTCTAAAATGAACTTATAAAAAGAAAAATATTGTGAAAATTTTACATTTTTGTACTAGCTTGTTATGAAGTAAATAGTGAACATTATTTAGGTTATTACAAATCAAGTGTAAGCCAATACATTGAAAGATATGTATATTGTGTAAATAAATTAATGTATTATATTTGTCTCTTCCTTTAGTTCAAACAATATTAAACATATATTTGCTTATATATACAAAATTGAAAATAAAGATTAAAATAAATAAATAAATAGGAAGTTATGTAAAGTTAATTTATATTAAATGAATTTAATAAGCCTATCATTCTTTTAGATATATACATATTTATGTTTATGTTAACTATATTATTGAATTTGAATTTGAATATTATAGGATTTTAATAGCAAATGAAATTTTTATTAGAGGAGAAAGAGGAAAAATTATTATTTTAATGTTTTTTTTACAAAATGTATAAGTGAAAATTGTTCTAAATTATGATATAATTTGCTTGATAAATTTGAAATGTGAATCTCTTTTCAATACTTCTTTTTTGGTTTAAAAATAAAATAAAATTTATAATAAAAATGAACTATCTAAAATTTATGTATTACAAACCAAAGTGTAAAGATTATTAGGTTTGAACTTTCATAAGAAATTACTTCAAAATTAAATATCTAAATAAAGACTTATACCTAAAAAAATATTAATAAATAATTTTATGATATTTTAAACTTGATAACACATTTTCCTATATCTTAAAAAATAATTAAATCATTATTTTCAAAAGAAATTAAAAATAATATATATAGATATTAGTTATAATAAAAATAAACATATAAAATTATATACATTAAAAATAAATAAATACATAAATAAAAAATCAAAAATAATTGTTAAAAATAAAAAATAAAAAATTATTCAAGTGGGTGGGTCAACCTAGCCAGCTACCCACCCACCCAAACTTTGGGGTGGGGATAAAAGCTACCAATCAGCCACCCAAACCCCACATATTAGGTAGGGGGAGGGTGATGGTTGGACAGTCGGCCACCCATCCCATGGAGGGGGGGGCACTGCACAACCACCACCTAAAATTATTTTTTTTTAAAATAAAATAATTAATTAATTAAAATAAATAAATAAATAGATTTATATGTGAGTGTGTGTGTGTGTGTGTCTCTCTCTATATATATAATATATATATATATATATATATACATATATATATATACATATATGGGGAGGGTGATGGTTGGACAGTCGGCCACCCATCGCATGGAGGGGGGGCACTGCACAACCACCACCTAAAATTATTATTTTTTAAAATAAAATAATTAATTAATTAAATAAATAAATAAATAAATTTATATGTGAGTGTGTGTGTGTGTGTGTGTGTGTGTGTGTGTGTGTAACAATATTATCTCACTATATATATTGTTTTACACACACACACACACACACACACACACACACACACACACACACACACACATATACACAACACACACACACACACACACACACACACACACACACACACACACACACATTATTCAAACCCTAATGGTTGTATATACATATAAATATATTTATATGTATTTATACACATTTGGAATGATCTTAAAATTTGGAGTTAGCCCTTTGTATCTCCATCTTCAACCTAAAAAAAATGGAAGAGAGAACTGAAAGCAAAATGAAAGAAGTAGAATTTTATCCTTCCAAAGAGAAGTTTAAGGCAACATTGAGGGAACCCTAGATCAAGTGGTGGTGATCCACATAATCTAAGGGTGGATATTTAACTCTAATCTCAAGTGGGAATTTTATTGTTTCTTTTATGTTAAATTTTCTCTAATCTGTTGTTTAAATTTGACTTATGTGTAGATTTTAATTTAATTTTCCCTTTTAATAACCTTAAAATACATTTTACCCTGTTATAATTTTAAAATAATAATTAATTCCTTTCGAATAAATTTTAGATAGTAAAGGAGGATTTATAAATAAGTTAGATGAAACCTAGCCATTAGGCCAAATACATTTTAATCTGGTAATTAGTTAATTTCAATTTCTTTTTAGACCCTCTTAAATAGGTTTAAAACCCTTTTGAAATTTAATTGTGTAGAATACTTAAACTACGAGTTTGCTAGAATTAAAGTTTGTGTATGATTTCTTTAGGTAGTGGAATATACCACCAACCATTAAGTAATTTAAACCTCTTTAGTAGAAATTCTTTGTGACCATTTTTGGAGGCTCTTTACAGAAATAAAATCAACTTTGGTTTCTAGCCCTAAAGTCAATTTGGAATCGATGTGTTTAAAATACTAAAGAATAATATTTTTCAAATATGAAAGTTGTAAGCAAATTAATATAGATTTAGATTATCATCAAAAGAATAAAATAAATTTTACTATTAAAATTACTATTTTTTATTTTGGTGATTCTGTCACCTATTTACTTAGAATTTTGAAGGCCATGTTTTCTAGAAAATTAAAGTCACTTTGGAATAGTTATTAAATTATGATCTTTCTTATTATAAACATATTTTTTTTACTAAAAATGCAATATTTATAGCTTTAATAATTTAATTTTGTGAAAATATAAATTTATACACTGTTATCAAATTTTAATTAAAGGTACTTTTGTACCTAATTGCTAGTGTGAAAATTAGTGTGCTTTGTATCATTGGAAAGGGTTGATGATTGTGACAATTGTTTTAGTTCCTTTCAACATTTATAATTTGAGCCATGTCTACTCCACATTATTTTTGTGTCTTTTTTATACATGTTATCTTAATTCAAATTTTGGACCTTAATTGAAAATGTTATGTCTAACCTTAGTTACCAATGGGTGAATCTAGGATAGGGCCTATTTCAAGTCCTTTTGGTTTGTAATATTAGAATGAGTCTTGGTTTCTGTGTTTAAGCTTTATTTTGTGTACATGCATACTTCCCATGTGTATGGAGGTACTTTTAACTCCTAATAGTGTTTAGTTGAGTTTGGGTCAACTAATGGTCATAGGGTTACCTACAAGGGGTAACATTGTTTTGTTTAGTCATGTAGGTAATTAGTGAAAGCTCATTGTATTCACATCAAAACTAACATTCATTTAGGAATGGGTGAACTACATCCAACCCTAATTCTAT
>JARHVA010002227.1:2532500-2720508 GCA_037957365.1 Torreya grandis
CTAAGAAGGGGGGTACTCATACATCACTCTACTTGTTTTGATCTAATTCATTTAATTTTATCATATTCAAATATTGATTAAATTATGTCACATTAAACATGCTTGTCATTTTATTGGGTGTTTGTTCACAATTTGAATTCATCATATACAAAGATTTTTAAATTGGTTCAATAAATATATCATTTTATAAAATAAATAAATAAACAACAGTATTTATATCCATTAATTTCAAGCATCACATTCAATCAAATTGTAATTTTGTGATAAGTGCATTTGATTTCAGTATAAATGTATGCTCATCCTTTGGTGAGCTCCATGAGACATGGTTTCATAAATCCATAATAAAACTCCATAGTATAATTATTACTACTCAATGATTTTGAGACTCTAAAATGGTTTAATGCTTTTAATATTGATAAATTTAAAGGTTTAGATTTTAAAATCCATAATATGGCATAAATATCCTTTATGGTTTCTCAAATGACATACTTTGAAGGGATCACAAATTTGATTTATATTCATTATGGAGTTGAATTTTAAATTTAATTTGATTTTATTTTCAATATTGAAATTGAAATAATACATGATTACTATTCCATATCAATGTCACATTTTTACTAAAGAATTTTCGTCATGGATTTGGGTGCAATTCTCAATGGAAGATAATTTTGAAATAGCAAAAATTTTATTAAAGGATTTGGCATTGATTTATTAAAAAAATGAGGCATTAAGTTTTGATGTTTTTACCATTTTGGAATAAAGTGCAATGCATTCCTACATTTAATGAGCATTACCTTCTCTCTTGGTACTTATACTAGTATATATTTTACATTTTCTTTGTAGTTCTAGGCAAAGTGTAAGACCCCCTTTTCATTTGTTGATGTTTTGAGGTATTTTGAGTTAATTTTAGGATTTTATAATTTATTATAGATGGTTTGATGCATCCTCAAAGCTTGTTAGAGTATGGCATAGTTGATTTCAAACTCACAAAGTATAAATCAAGCACTCATGAAGATTTTATAAGGTGAACATCTCTTTGTGACAGGTATGAAGCTTCATTATTTTGAAAAATATGAAATATGATTTAACAATAACTACATGAAAATATTTTGGTGGATTATCTATTTATTTTCAAATTATTCCATTGGATTTTTGTGGGTTTCCTTTATATTTATTAGCCATGACTTTGACCTTCATACTGGTAGTTTGAAAAAGGGTGTAAGTTGATTCTAATTTTGTACAAATACATAAAATTGCATTAGTTAAATTTTTACTTGAAGGAAAGTTTAAAAATAGCATTATGGGTTTTAAAAATAAAAGGATTCACCTTATCTCTCATTTTTATATATACAACAAGAACATTGAGTCTAAAATGTTGAAATTTATAGCAAAAACTTAGATTCTGAAATGTCTTTTGTTGTGTAAATTTTTCATTTTATGTACCTACATAAAAAATTATATGTTAAAATTGATGGCTAAATACTATACTCTTCACTATAGGCCAAAAATAGTTCAGTATGATAGTCATTTGGATGTAAAATTTAACCTATCAAAAAATATGCTAAAATGTCCATTTTAATGAAAATGAAAGTTTTTTAATATTAATGTTAGTTTCATATTTCAAATCCTTGAATCCATAAAATTCTTTGAAGAATGCATACATATAAAATTCATAAAAGAGTAATGTCTAGACTTGATATCATATTTAAACATCATTTCAAGAATGGTTGATATGTTTTACATTTTTGTAAATTTGAGATAGAATAAGACTTTGATGTTTAATGACAAATTATTTTACATTTATGTTGATTGAGAAAATCAATTTAATATATAAGGAAATAATGCACATTATGAAATAATAAGATTTTTATAAATTGAATATTTTTAAAATAATATGTTTGACTTAGTAGACAAGTGAATATAATATCATATATATTATTAAATGTGCATAATTAATCTTGTGTTTATTATGATTATGTAAAATGTATTAGTAGTTGACTAAAAGTGTCTAGTGCACCCCCCACCACCCCATCTATGAGATATAATGTTTTATTCAGTCTTATTTAAAATTTATTATTAGGAATTCAAAATTTATTTAAATTAATTTATTATTAAAACTTAATAATTTATTCAACTTAAAGTTAAGTCATATTGACTTAAGTTAACTTATTGTTAAAAGGTAGTTACTTATTAAACATTAACTAACTCTTTTTATGGCTTATTAAAGTCTTAAAGGAGATAATTTTTAGGGGGAACTTATACATGTATCCAAAGATCTTAAATAATTCTATACTACACTTCTTTATCTATCATTAGTTTCTGAGATGAGGTGTTGATTGTAGGAGATCAAACATCACATACTTTGATGGCATAGTATTTCACTTCATTCACACATATATATCCAATTATATTATGTATATATAAATTCAATATTTTTTGATTATCAATAAATCTAATCTTTGATCACTATAAAATATATAACTATATGTGCATAACTTTTTATGTGCCTGAACGCTAGTAAATATTTCATACCATATGATAGAATCTCAAACATTCAAATATGATGCAATACTTTCTTCTTGTTTTTTATGTAACCAATTATGGAAAATTAAATGATTTGTAAATAAATCAATCTTTCCTAATCATGTTTCAACCTATTTCTATATCTTCTTAACTTTTAGTTTAATGCTATTTTATTTTCTTAATTTCTTTTTATCATTATTTATCTTTCGTAGATTATTAAAGTTTTATCTCCTTTTTCTTTTTCTACCTTAGTTTCTTTTAGTTTTTTAGTTATCTAACTTAGTTTATTATTATAGTTTAGGTTTATGTGTTTCTAACCTTTATTTAGCTTCATAATTAGCATTGGTTGTTTTGTTTGTTATTTTCTTTGTCTTCTTTCATTCCTTGGGCCCAGTTTGTGTCCTTTTCTTTCTTTCATTTGTTTGGAACTATTGTGGAAATGAATAAATATGACATTTGAAAGTAAATCAGAATTTATGATATTATTAAATCAAATATATTTAGATATAAATGTGTCTTCTTGTTGAAATATTTAAATTTGATAGTGAGAATTGATAGCATTGATTGTTTATAGATATAATTTTAATATTGGATAATGATATTGGATTTATTTCTTTTTGTACTTGATTAAATCTATCTTTACTAAGAATTAAACACTACTAAAAGATGTACATTGATAAATTTATACCTTGTTTAAAGTTATAATTTGATAAAATAATGCATTGATGAAATAAAGGATTGATATGAGATATATAATGATTCACTGACTGATCAAAGTATTTTTATCCCTTTTAATGGGTCACCTAATCTATAGGCACTCATTTTATGATAAGGACTAATAACATTTCAATTGTGATATATACAAGTATGTTTAATTCTTATATATATATATATATATATATATATAAATAATATTAAAATTTGATAGCTTTGATTATTATCTTATTATGGATTTTATGATGATAGTGAGTTATGATATTGAGTTTCTTTTACTTTGTGTGCATGAATGAACCTATTTTACTTTAGATAATTATTTGTGATTCACATGAAATGGTTAAGTACCTTCATTTATTTGAAAAATCCTTACTTGACCTTAAAATACCCATCCAATACTTTAGGACTAAAATCTCAGTATATAGGTCCCTTAGTATTAAATTTGTAAAATTCCATTTTGACCTTCATAATAAGTGAAAAGTTAGATTAGTTGACATGCCAAATTTTATCATCAAAAGGGTCATTTAGAAGAATGTGTTGGGATATCTCAGTAGTAATTAAATGATTAATATAATAATATGGTTAGGGGGACCTTGTTGTCCTATTATTAGTTGTATCAATGTAATAACCCTTTTATCTAGAAGTTTCTCAATATTTTGTCACAATGCATAACAATTATTATTTCTATTTCTATTAATATGATGATAGTTACAAAAAAGTTTTTCCCATTCTCATTAAAGGTAATTATGAGGATGATAATTAATTAGAAGGTATTTTTATTAATTTATTAACAAGAAATGTTTTTAAAATAACACTCAACTTATCCTTGAAATTGTTAATCTTGATGGGTTGATTCTTACTCGAAGGAGGTAAACTCATGTAATCTGATGTCTTATAACTAATCCCTGGTGGAACCTATTTCTTATTCATGTAATTAAATACAATTTTTTTAATGAATTTTATTATTTTTATTACTTTACTCATGTGTAACTTCCATTTGATTAACATCTTTAGTTGTAGATTGATGTTGCTTCTCAAGCTATAATTGAGATGAAATTTTTTGTAGCATGTAGGATTTCGATGGAAAACTAAATATGTAATTTCAATTATCATGATAAATATTTTATTATATGTGTAATTTTATCCTCAATTAATGTAACCTTTAATAAAAAAAATTAAACTTGATTTTGGACATCACCTATTGTAAGCATCATGGAAATGATATAGCTAGTCGTAATGGTAGTGGTTTTGAAAGATTCATTAATTAGTTTTGGCTCACCATATATCTTAAACATAGGTGTAATAACATCATAAAAAATATTTATATCATATTATTTCATATATTCAATTTATATGAAAACATCATTGTAGTTGTTGCCATACTTAGAATCACTTTCTATGGAAGCAGTATTTCATAAATTGTAATCACTTTCTATAGAAGCATTATTACATAATTTGAAATAATTTTATATGAAATAATTATTTCATAAATTAGGGTTATCAAAAAATTAATTTCAATAATAATATCATGTTACAAGCATTTTTTATACCCTTGTATTTTGTATCACTAAATAAGATGAGTTGTTTTGGCAAACTATTATGGTAAACAGTGTGTTAAATGAATATTCTTTTCAAAGTTGCTTTTGGAGTGATATGATGTAGGTCATAAGTAAGTGTTTCTTACTGATTCACATCTGACATTAAGTTACTAGGAACACACATATCTATATTTTGTTAACTTTCCTCTTGTTCTAGTGTAACATTAATAGAAGAATGTAAATAAGAAGTAAGAAAACTAGGATCATTCATTTTATAATTAATTTGTTTAATTTTTTATTCATTATATACATAATTATTATATTAATCCTCTTGATAATCATAATCATTATCATTTTATTCATAGTCATAATTAAAAAAATTAATCACACAAATTTAGTTATTATTCCATTCATTATCATAAATTTTTAACCTTTTAGGACTTAGTATATGTAAATATTATGTTGTTAAAGAGATAATTATATTAAATTAGGGTAATAATATGAAATAAATACATCCACTAATTTCTTATATAATTGACTAACTTTGACCTTTCTAAAAATAGTAATAAATAATGTAAATAAGAACTTAGCTAGAATATTACTAAGACAAATGATCTTTAGGCTAGAAACTAAGGTAGAGTCTGGTCTAAGTGTCTCAAACAAGATTTAGGAGTCAAAACCCCTCTTGGATAGTAGTGCCCTAATTGAACAGTAGTGCCATGTGGTGTTATTATCCTTGTTTTGGTGGTAGTGTCATCTATGTAAGATTATCTTGAGCTTCTAGGTTCACCTATGTCATGATCTATAAAGTCTATTCCTACATGCACAAGTTCTAAAACCCTATAGATTGTATGAATTGACTAATTCTATGAAAAAACCCTAATCCTACATGTTGCTAGGGCATCTGAGTGATACAAGCTAAGAAAATGTGTTTATTAGTGGAGTATGTTGGACATCCTCAACACCCTACTATGAAGAGAGTTATGTATATACCAATACTCATAAGAGGGATCAAGCCTGATGTAGTTCTCCCCACCTAAGTGTTGGTGAAAGTGCAAGTGAATCTAGTATGATAGTTGACTTGAGTGCTTTGAATGTGTTTGATATTATAAATCTAGGTAATATGAGCTTGTGAATGTTTTATATGGTAGTATGTAGAAGTATGGGAAAATAGGGATTAATAACCTTAATTGTGCACAACTTGTTCTTAGTTTGCATATGAAATTTGCATCTAATTTCCATCTTATGGTTAAAGGGATAAAATTAATGTATTCATATTTTTTTTATGTTTGTGCATGTGATAAAAGTGCTCTAGGTCAACCCTAAGAGGTCTAATATTTGAAAAGATATTTATTTATAGAAAGAGGAGGGAAAATATAGTGGTGCCATTATTGGGACACTAAAACCATGTTGCACTATTATCCCTATTATTGCGCTAGTGTTCCAAGTGGTAGAACAATAGGCATGAAGGGCCAGGATGAAAGAATGAGGGTCTAGAACTACTTTAGGGATGACTAAAGATGCATGTGGCCCACATGAAAGTTGGATAAGTGTGAAAATAGGCTCTAAGATGGGTTTAGGGCTTAGCTAGGGATAGGTGGTCTCAAGTAGCACTCTTAGAAATAAAGTGTCACTTTTAGGTGATTACATTCCCCCCCTTTATTCTAAAAATGTATCAAAGTTAAATGACTAAGATAAAGGAAAAAGAAGCGTACCTAGACTTACCTAAGAGGTGGAGCCCATGAAGCTAGGTCTAAGTATGTGAAGCACGCTCCAATGCATATATTGTAATTTAAACATTCATAGATCACTCCTTACTTATGAGATATCAAAATCAAATAAAAAATTGAGTAAACAATTAAAACTAAATAAAATTGAGTAAATGGATAGAAGAGGGGAAAATAATGAATACACATCACTAGGTATGCAAACCAATGCATAAACCTAGTGAAAAAATTTGTGTGTGCATGTATATAGTGATCAATCGATAAATATCTTGGACTGAGTTGATGGATTTAAATCTTAATGTGTGGGTGGCTCAATAACTCAATCTAATTTTGACTCTATCATTGCCCACCCCTACTTGGTAGATCATGACCTACGAATAATTTGGATTGGAATAATGGTGTGTCCAAATCTCTCATATATGTGGCTAAAGAACTAAAGTAGACTATGACTCCATCATTTCCTACCCATGTGTATTAGATGTATCTAAAATTGAAACTTCATGATGTAAATAGAAATGTCAGCTCTGAATCCACTTAATTATATTAAGTGGCTCTAGGCCACTCGAGAATGCCCACCACTATAGATGGAGTAAGGTATGAAACTAGTGTACAACCTATAATATGATGTTGGATGTATATATCATAGAAAATAACATGTAATTTTTCATTCCATCTAATCAACTAGTGTGTAAGTGAACATACAAAAATAATGTGCCACACACATGCCCCCAAATCTGATATTTAAGCATATGTATTCTAGACTAAGTTTTAATAATCTATATCAGAGTATATGAATTAAAAATAGGAATGGTCATGCCATGCATGATGCTCCCAATTTTAGAAAACTATAATATGAGCTAAACTGGTAAATTTATAATTGAACCTATACAAACCTAGATTGTACCTACTATAGTTTTTTAGCCAGTCTATATTTTTACAAAAATGAGGATACTATAAAATAGTTCCATATATTGTATATTATTACCATCTATTTCTAGTGTCCCAATTTTGGCACTAATGTCCTACTACTCTAATTTCTATGCAACTATATTGATCTATGTGTTACTATTTTCTCACTATGTTTACCTGAGTCTGATTTCTATAATCTATGCATGTGTAATTAAAATTTACTATGAAAGTATTATAATATCCTAATATATATGATAAAACCCTATGAATTCCCCCTCTTTTAATGGGATTTGTTTATATATGCATAATAATCTAATATAATGTGTATATATAACATCAAAATGTAAGATACTTTGAGCATAAGTTTGAAATGTGTGATGTATGTCATGTATAATATTCAAAAGGGTGTCAAGGTAGATATAATAATGTATGTAACAATAAATTTGAGAAATAATTGAGTATCTACCTAAAGTGATGGGGCGTGATGTCTATCTCAACACCCAAGTAAGAAGGGGAGATGCATGAGGTCCCTTATGGCATCTAAAACTAGAGTGTGTAACGAGTAAGAGACAAGTGTCATGGCCATGATTCATACAATAAATCATACATACCACACACATGAGGTACACAATGTAGGTTAAGGGGACACAATACAAGGGACATGGGCATATATCACTAAATCTAAGAAAGCAAGACATATAAGGACATGTTCGAATGTCTACATATGAAATAAAAAATCAAGTTGACTTAGATCCACATAGAAGGACATGTTTAAATGTTTGTATACACAATAAGTAAGGCACATATAAGGACATGGGCACATGCCCAAAGCATACATACTATGAAAATAAGTGGAATAGAGCCAAAGAACAATGGCATATTCAAATTCCCCAAAATAGAAGAAGTATAGAGATTCAATAAATTCTAAACTAGGAAAGCTAGAAATGAAAGTATGTATGAACATGTAATACAAATCTATGTAAGAGCTAAGATGTACATACACTAAGTCTAAAATAGTAGTATCTAATAAAAAAATTGGTTAAGTATAGCATGATCAATATCAAGATATAATAATGTTAAACATAAGACATAAAGTATTAGAAAGATGTAACCTAGTAAAAAAAAATTGTGTATAGGGTGCCCCCAAGTGGGTGAATGTGTCAAATGAAGAACCCTTATATCAATGTATATGCCCCTAGTGGACAGATCATAAAAAATATGGATCGATGTAGTGAACTTGAGTCCTGTAATCAATTTGTAAGAACTCAATAATAACAAGTGAAGTATATATGTATGATAAAATTGACTATACTAAGATAGATAACATATGTAGTTTCTAGAAAATATAAGAAGTGCAAACATGGTAATGCATACAATTGATAGTTTTGTGTTTTTTGAGTAAATATTTCAATTTTTTTATGGTCTTTGAAATATTATATTGTTTTGGATGTTTTAGATATAAGATATGTACAATCAATAATAAAATGAAACTATATACAAGGATCAAAAGTGAAGGAAAGTATGTACAGTAAGGGAGGAACAATACTAACCGATGAGTCTCATGGGAGACTCACCATCAATTTGGCATATTCCAAATAAATGAATAGTGATCATGTGTGCTATATTAAATGAAAATTTTGGTCCCAAAATATACTATACTAAGTGATCTATATCTGGCCCTACCTATAAAGTAGTACTAGGAATTCGTGAAATTGACTGTGGTGTTCTATGAACTATAGGGGTCTTAGGGACCCACCTTGTATAATATGTTGTAGCTGATATAGGTGCCCTATTTCAAGAACCTTGAGAGCTCAATAATACTAATCTTGAAATAAAGTGACTAGAGGGAGGTCCTCTATAATCTTTCACATATCTATGACATAGGGATCTCTCTAATAATGGTCTCTATGGGAGAGTATGCATACATAACAAAATTGTAGGAGTATACCTCATTTGCATTGGTGGATATACTATAATATATGGTGTAATAATAGTAAATATTCTCAAATATATAATTGGTAACCATATTTTAATTGGTAACTATGCTATAACTGGTAATTGTGATGTAACTGGTAACTCCAATGTAACTTCCTATGGGACAGGTAGAGGATACTCATATGAAATACCCTCAACTATGATCACTTGATTTACATGTATATATTTTAAGAGTTTTTTCATGGTATATGGGATGGATCATAACTACTATATCCATGGCCTAACTAATAACATGTCAAATACTCCTGCACTAGGCACTACTAAGAATCTAGCGGCCACATGTATTGGTCCAACCTATAGTGGAATTATAATCTCCCTGATGGAGCTTTGAACATGGCCAATAAAACCATTTATAATTATGTTTTTAGGAGATATATCTTTATCTAAATACCCTAAATTATATATAAATGTGATAGTGTACATGTTAATACTAGACCCATTATCAACCATAACACTCTAAATAAAATGATGATTTATTTAGGCTTGTACAAAGAGTGCATATAAATATGAATAATCATCAATAATATTATACTAAAATAAGGTGATGATTGGTCTATTTAGAATTGTAATATGATACATACCATTGATATTATGTAGTGGATGTGACTCCTTTATAGTAGTGTGATATGATGCTGGTGGTGGATGTGGTTGATACATGTAGTGAACACCTAAAATTCCCCTAACTAA
This sequence comes from Torreya grandis, assembly GCA_037957365.1. Lineage (NCBI taxonomy): Eukaryota > Viridiplantae > Streptophyta > Pinopsida > Cupressales > Taxaceae > Torreya > Torreya grandis. The sequence goes on from JARHVA010002227.1 coordinate 2,542,594, forward strand.
TTTGTTGTATGCTTTGAAAATTGATCTAAGAATATTTTCAATTCCTTAACTTTCATTTGTTTTACTTTATGTGCCTCTATGGGTTTGTCCACATCAATAATGTTAACCTCTATCAAATCTTGTATCTTATGTTTCAAGTTGATGTATTTGTTTGTTATATGGCCTAGTGCCCTATGATATTCAAAAAATGTATTGGAATCATAGTTATTTATAAGATGTTGTGTCATATAAACATATTTAATGGGATGGAGAGATATGGCATTAGATTCCAAGATCTAATGTAAAATACGTGCTAGTAATTCTAAAAGGTTAGTGAAAACTCTACATAGAGGAGATGATAAAACTAGGTGAGGAGATGGCTCTAAAGTTGTGTTAACAATGGGATTTGGATCACTCTTGTTTTCATTAACCCTTACCATATATGGAGGATTGCTATAAATCTTAGTAATTAATTCTGGTTCACTTGTATATTTTAGTTTTCCCATAGAGAGAAGTTTGACTTCTCTTTCTTTCACTATGCAGCATAAATTTGTGAAGGTTAGAAAAATTTTAAACAATATAGCTTCATGTAATGCTGGTATTAGGATCTATTTGAATATGTATTAGAGATATTTATCTTCTATGAGACTAGTCAACTTAGCTAATATAGTATTATATCATAATACATATTCTGTAATAGGCCCATTTGATTTTTGTTTCAATTGTGTAACTTGAGCATATGAGATCTTGTCACTGAGATTTATTAAGAAGCATGCTAAAAACATATCTACCAATGGATTGAATGTGGTGATATACTAATTTGGTAGATCATATAACTAATGTAAGGCACAATCCTTTAGACTATGTGAAAAAAACTTAGTGAGAAGCTAATCACTGGACACATAGTCCAAACATGATGCATGGAAAAATCAAAGATGGTGCTCTAGGTCACACTTACCATCATATAATACAATCTTAGGTGTCACAAATTTAGATGGAAAAGGATTTGTCACTATGTGATGTGCCAAAGTTATATGTAATAGAACATGAGAATCTAAGGCATGTGATAGCCTAGTGGCTCCCTGCTCAAGATGTAACACCTTAGCCTATAGAGTATGAACCTCTTGCATAAGGTATTATACATCTAGAGTGGAATAACTAGCCATAAGAGGTGTATTTTTCACTGAAGGCTTTTGAGTTACAATTGGTTGTTGTGTTAGATGAGTTGGCCTTAATAGGTGTAACAATGTTATTATCTACGGGAGTATAAGATTGACAATTATTCGATTTATTATTTATTTCCATTATGGCTTGTAAAATATGTGTATGATGAAGGGGTTGTTCCTGAATTCTATCTCTAAATCTCTATAAAATCTCATCCTTATTGAAAATTAGGTTTTCATTATTAAGTGGGGGGAGAGTATCCCAATTTCCACCTTATATATCATCTTAATCTTGAGTATATTGCTCATCTTTAGATGCATTATCATTTGAAATTCACATGATCAGGATGTGAAGGATCAATGATGGGAATTACAACTAGTCCCTTGTCCATGGTATAAGTTTGAATAGAAGGAATCTAAATATGCTCAATAGGATTGCCATTAATATTATAACTTCTTCATAATGGAAGAGAGAGCATTTTTATATGGTATATAATAAACAAAGTAAAATAGGGTTGATAAAACAATTCATAGTGGGTTATTGAGGATTTCCAACCTAACCCACTAACAAATACACTTTTTAGTTTATATCAACTAGATGCCCTAAAAACATAGAGGTTTAGGGTTTGCTCACAAAATTAGTTAAAACAAGCAATCTATAGGATTTCAAAACTTGTGCACATAGGAAAAGACATTATAGATTCAGACATAGGTACATCCAAAAGCTCAAGATAGTCCTACATAGAGGACACTACCAAAAAATAGGGACAATATCACCACATGCCATTACTATCCAAGAGGGGTTTTAGCACTTGGAACCTAATTATAACACTTAGACCAGTCTCTACCTTAGTTTTCAGCCTCTAGATCATTCATCTCAATTGTTTTCTAGCTAAGTTCTTATTTGTATGATTTATTACCATTTTTATAAAGGTCAAATTTTTGTCAATTATGGAACAAAATAATGGCTATATTTATTTCATATTACTACCCTAATTTAATATACTCAACTCTTTAACATCATAATATTTACATACATTAAGTCCTAAAAGGTTGAAACATTTGGTGAACTTGACTTACTTCAAACATTGTTTAAACCCTATACCTAGATGCTCCTAGGGTTTGTATCTTTCTTTTTCCTATTTTCATTGGCTATGTTAAGCTTTTTATATTTCATACATAGTGTGCTAGCTAAGTTGGCCCCAATGTAGGTGTAACAGTGTTATTATCTATGGGAGTATAAGATTGACCATTGTTTGATTTATAATTTATTTCCATGATCTCTTATAAAATATAGGCATGATCAAGGGGTTCTTCCTAAATTCTATCTTTGAATCTCTATAGAATCTCATCATTATTGAAAATTAGGTTTTCATTATTAAATGGGGGGAGAGTGTTCCAATTTCCATTTTATATATCATCTTGATTTTAAGTATATTTCTCATCTTTAAATGCATTATCATTTGAAATCCACATAATTAGGATGTAAAGGACCAATGACAAGAATTACAACTGGTCCCTTATCCATGGTAAAAGTTTGAATAGAAGGAATCTAAATATGCTCAATAGGATTGCCATTAAGACTAACACTTCTTTGTAATGGAATAGAGAGTAATTTTAGATGTCATATAGTAAACAAAGTGAAATAGGTCTGCTAAAATAATATGTATGAAATCTAAAAAGATTAACATAGATAATAAAATAGTAAAAAGAATGATACAAACCCTAGAATCATCTAGGGTTAGGGTTTGAATAATGTTTGGAGTAAGTCAGGTTCACCAAATGTTTCAACCTTTTAGGACTTAGTGTATGTAAATATTATGTTGTTAAAGAGTTGAGTATATTAAATTAGTGTAATAGTATGTAATAATTATATCCATTATTTTGTTACATAATTTACAAAATTTAATCTTTCTAAAAATAGTAATAAATAATACAAAACATAACTTAGCTAGAAAACAATTGAGATGAATAATCTAGAGCCTAAAAACTAAGGTAGAGACTGATCTAAGTGTTGTAATCAGGATCCAAGTATTAAAACCCCTCCTAGATAGTATCACCCTAAGTGAACAATAGTGCCATGTAGTTATACTATCCCTATTTATTGGTAGTGTCCTTTATGTAGGACTATCTTGAGCTTTTGGATGTACCTATGCCTAGATCTATAAGGTATGTTATTGTGTGCATGAGTTATAAAACCTTGTATATTTCTTGTTTAAATAAAATTATGAAGAAACCCTAATCTTCCATGTTTTTAGGACATTTAGTTAATAAAATCTGAAAGGTGTGTTTGTTAGTTGGGTAGGTTGGACATCCTCAACACCCCACTATGAAGAGAGTTTCCTACATACCAATAATCCAAAGAGGTATCAATCCTAATGTAGTTCTCCCCACCTAAGTGTTGGTGTAAGTTCAAATGAAGCTAGTATGATAGTTGACTTGAGCTCTTTGAGTGTGATTTAAATGAGAAATCAGGGTATTATGAGATTAGGAATGTTGTAGATGGTAGTATGCAAAAGTAGGGTAGAATAGGGATTGATAACCTTAATTGTGCACAACTTGCCATGAGTTTGCATATGATTTCCATCTAGTGGTTAGAGGTCTAAAATTCATGTATTTATAATGTTATGATGATTCTGTGGGTGTTAAAAGTGGTCTAGGCCAACCCTATGAGGTTTAATATTTAAAAATATATACATTTGTAAAAAAGAGGGAATAGACAGTAGTCCCAGTATTGGGACACTAGCTCTATGTAGTGCTATTATCCCTATTATGGCACTAGAATTTAAGTGGAAAAACACTAGGCATGAAGAGCTAGGATGAAAGAATGAGGGTCTAAGACTACTTTAGGGATGACTAGGGATGCTTTTGGATCACACAAAGGCTGGATAAGTGTGAAAATGGGCTCTAAGATAGGTCCAAGTCTAAGTTATGGATAGGTGGCCTCAAATAGCACTTTTAACACTCAAGTGTAACTTTTAGGTGATTACACATAAACATAATGCATGGAATGACTATAAAATAAATAATCTAATGGATGAGGGATATTAGGTATTTTTGATTAGTTACTCAATTTAGACTACCAAACCCTAAGATAGAAATGGCAAAAAACACAAAGATTATTCAAAATAAGATGGGAAACGTATGAATATATCATTATAAGGATAGAAACCTAAGGGTTTTAGATTACATATAAAGGGATAAATCAAAAATCAGATTGGTAAATCAAATCTATATACACAAAGTTAAAACCCTGGTAACATAAGGATGAAACTCTAAGGGAACTAATTTTTGCAAGGTTATTTACAATAAATGAGTTCACCAATATGTTTTACCCTATTTTGGATTAATAATAACCCTAATCAAGATAAATACTATATTTAATTAATTAAAATTATTATGTATTAAGAGAGGATTTTAGACAAAAATATAGGAGAGAGAAAAAAATTATATGAAGGTAACAAGGAGCCATATGGAGCATAGATATATTCAATATTGATTTGTGTGCATATTTTACATAACTAAACACACTCCTCATTTTTTACTCTATGCATAGCTTGCACCACTACCCAATTCATATGCATTACACCAACTAAAAGCTTACTAACAATCCTTCACTTAAGTCTTATACTTTATCATATACTTTTGCACACTAATTACATGTGATCATAGAGTGTATACCTTGAAAACACTTGGTTGTAGACACACACACAATCCTTGGGTTCTTCCTCAACTTAACCACCTATCAATCTAATCCAATTGGGTGGCTTAACAACTAGAATTAATTCATTGTTATCATTCAAATCATGTGCTTTTCCTTTTTGTCACCAATAACAGGGGTTGTTGGGAATAATTAGAACATTAATCATTCTACCATTGCCACCAAGTGAGTCTCAGCTACCATGCCTACCATATAAGTCAATTCAAAAATAGTAGTTAGTACTACTCTTGTATTCTACATGTTATATATGTGTAACATATGTATTATTTAGGCATAACAATGAAGGATCAACTAGACACATTGATGTCTTATAATTAAATGTATGGTATACAAAGATAACATAGATAGATTGCCTACATGCACTTACTCTATATACATTTTTTGATACTAATTTATCTACACCATAAGGCCTAGGATCAAGATCTATAAGGGACATCTGATTTATAGCTATGAAGAGTGGATGTAGAATGAGTATTCAAATAGAATAATCAAAACACATTCAAAATGGAGGAGAATTCTTGATTATAGGAAATACAACTTATATTCATTAAAAAAGAATAGGGGAGAGAATACAATGACTATACAACCCTAGACATATCTTACCAGGCACTGTTAAGTACTGAATCACATGTACAAGAATAAGAAGCATACAAAATTGAGAAGTTTATATGCCACATCTAGTTTGGTCACAGTAGGTATAGTAGATTCTCTCTTGCACCCAAGATAAAAATAAAGAACACCATGATGCACATCACACCTCAAGATAAAATTTGGTTGTAAATTTTAAAAGAGTAGTTCAACGGTCCACACTGGAAGATCAAGTCTCTGTGCTTTGGTCCCCACACCATTATGTGCATAGTTGGTGAGAACACCTTTGTTATTAATCTACCTCAGTACTTGGGCATGTACCCAATTTTCAACATGGATTTTCTCAAGCCTTACACTCCACCACTTCTTGAGCTATTAGTGAAAAAAATCCTTCTAATTTGGATCTTGAACACTTGCACCCTATAGATAAGGATTAGATCATTAGAGTGATAGATGCATGCACCAACCATATCACACATTAAATTTTTAGAGTGGTCAAGATTGGGCAATATATTGATCAAACTAAGCTGTACACCTTATACCATCTTTAGGTTTTAATCCCTAAACTACATACTGATGCAATAGGGACCTTTAAGAAAGGGTTAATGATTCATGTGCAACCTCTACATAGTTGAACGTAATCCTCTTTCACTCCTCTATATAGAGATCATACCACTCCTATATTTGTGTGCATTTAATTACCAAGAGCTTATTGATAATCCTATGCCTGAGTCCCACACTTTATCACTATATTTAACACACTAATCTCATGATATCATAGAGTACACACCTCATAGACACTTGGTCACATACCCACATGTACTTCTCAAGTTCTACCTCAACTCAACCACCTGTTAGTCTAATTTGACCACATGGCTTGAAAAATGGCATAGAATTAGTATTTAACATTCAAATCTCACTCTCCTTTTTACTACCAACAAAGGGGGTTTTTGGTAATGTTTAGGAAATTAATCACTTTAACTGTTTCTACAAAGGGAAGCTCAACTACCACACTTGCCATGCAAGCTGATTTAAAAACAATAGTTATTAATACTCTTGTATTATGCATGTTATATATGTGTACCATATGTATTCTTTAGGAATAATAATGAAGGATGAACTAGATATATCAACATATTGTAATTGAATGCCTAATATATAATCATAACATAGATATCTTTCCTATGTGTACCTACTCTTTATACATAATCTATAGACATTGTATTCTCTCCCCATTCTTTGTTAATGAATAGAAGTTACATTTCCTACAAGCAAGAATTTCACTCCATTTTGAATGTGTTTTGATTTTTTTTTTGAATACTTCATTCTACATTCACTGCACATATCCATAACTTGACTGTCCCCCACACATCTTGGCCCTGGGCCCTAAGATGTGAATCAAGTATTATATAATTTCCCCCATCCTTCACACCATCGATCTATTAATCGATGTAGGTAGGATTTATTTTATTTTGATAGTTCATTTATTATTTTGAGTTAGGTTATCTTTCCTCCATTTAGGTGGTGCTATCTTCCCTTTATTAAATGGTCATCCCACCATTTCTACATCGTTTGATGTATGGATAGCTAGTGGGATCCTAAGAATTAATGGCACAAAAATAAGCTCAAAAGTTTGTCTTGAAAGTTTACCATGAGGTATTGACTCTAGCCCTGATACTCCTATACTAGATGTTGTTTAAGAATTACCATAGTTTGATAAATCTTGTAATTATTTTGAAAATTTTACCATGGTTGCTTATTTTTTGGGTCAAGTTCCTCTGGAGAGCCTATTAAAATAGTGGGTTCAAACCATTAGTAAGGCCATGGGGTGAAACTAGAAGGAATCCAAAACCTTATCAAGGGTTTATTCTTATTTCATTTCACAAATCAAAAAACTTTTAAAGCCATTGTTAATCATGGCCATTGGGTTATACATAACACTCTAGTTGTTTTTCTCATTAGCCCTGAAACTTTCAAGTATCATAATAAGATAAACTTAAAATCCCAGTGTGGGTGGAATTTTTAGGCTTACCTCTTCCTTTGTGGAACTTTGTTGACCAATTTATCAAGCCTTTGGGCTGCCTTATATGCCATGAACAATAAAATTTCTATATATCACATCCGTAGAGAAGAGTTTATGTGGAAATAGATCTTACCAAAGACCTCAAAGAGTCTATTGCGATTCAAGTTGGAAATAACTAATTCACACAACATATGATTTACAATAACCTCTTGAACACTTATTTATGGTTTCAATATTTGGACCAAATGATTATATAATTCTCTCTAATTATCCCCACTCTCTCTACTCCAGCAAAAAGTGGGTCTAATTTGAAACCCCAAAACTCTAATGGGTGGACAACAATTTCTAATAGGAAGAATAATGAAGTCTATGGAAATTTTGGACCCCATCCAACTATGTATCAACCCACAAGGGGGACAAGTTCCTCAATATTTACTGGTAAAGCTCTTTTATCTATTAAATTTAAACGCATGCCTCTCATTTCCCACTCTCCTTAAGTGGTCACCCATTTTGTCTCTTCCCCATCTCCCACTCCTATGGCTCTTTCCTCATAACCCATTTCAGGGGTGAGTGATTCAAATTTAGAGCATGGTTTTGTGACCCTCAATTATAAGGATATTATGTGGTGTTGATTTAGTCCCTCACCCTCTATAGAGGATTATGTGCCAAACAAAAGGTAAAAATTTTCACTTAGAGACTTTGCCATTCTTGGCTCAGATTTCAATTAGTTTGTAGCCCTCTCAGATCTTATAAAGGGAAATGATATGAACCTTTATTATTCCCAATGATAGTTTATTATTGGAATGTTATAGGACTCAATTATCTGACATGTAAGTATACATTTATGAATAATTATCATCATTTTTCCAAAATGAAAATTTTATAGATGCAAGAAGTCAAATAAATGGATTTTCTAATTCATTCCACTACTCACACCATCTATCCTGAGGCCCTTTGTCATGCCACTTATCATGAGGTTGGTCATGGGAGAATGGTCACCCTTTTAATTCCTAATTTATCTCTAAATATTACCTCCTAGGGTTCTAACACCATCCATCAAGTGGTCTAGAAGTTCTTGACTTTGGTAGTCACATCATTGGCCTGATCAACTTATATGCATCTAATGATGTTATGGAATATACCTTAATCTAGATATGGTTGGTAGACTCCCTTCTAGATGTGTATTGATTCTTTATGGGGAATTTAACATGATTGAGTCTGATGAAGACAAATAAGGATGTATTCCCATGATATGGTGTGATGGATAATAGGAGGAATGGTTCTATATGCAAAATAATATTGTAATTTTTTATCCCAACCATTATAGAAGGTGAGAATCAAATTATCCCTAGTTCATTTGGTCTAATTTATAGTAATGAGAATAACGAGTTCTTAAGCATCTTGATCATTCCTTGTTTGTAGAAAAAGGCCTTTTCTTATTCACTCTAGTACTTGATTAGTCTATTTATATGATCCCAAAAACTTTATTTTCTAAGAATCATCTTATTTATTTCCATGTTGAGTGGACTACCCCTCAGGTTAAATCCCATAATTATTAGTTTTACCTCAATACTACCCATATCAAACATGAGAGAACTATGGGGTATATCATTAGAATTTGGAACCTAGATCCCAAACCCATAGGGTGTTAGAGATAAAATAATTGAGTGGGGGTGAATTAGTGATTCTAAATAATCCAATTCAATTCCAAACTCTTAAACATTCAACACACACAATCATGATGCATACGAATTAAACATTGTAATGAATAAAGAATATATAACAAGATCAAGCACATAACATAGGATATATGTGGGAAACCCACTAAGCATTAAAATATGGAATATAGTCCCATAAAGACAAGATTCAACATTTATACCAGTACCAACTAATCAAGGAAACCCCATCCCTTAATTTAGTGAGACACCCATCCCACAAGGAGGAACGAACCCCCTAGGTAACCAAGCACTAACCCAACTACCTTGATATGATATCCACCTCTGATTTGATGTTTTCTACACCTAATGATGGACTTATCTTGTTATCTTTCCCCTTTACACTTTCACAAACTTGCACACACAAGTAATGCATCTAAAACACCCATTTAGATCACTCTTCACTTATTACCACATAAAAAATAAAAACCTATAAAACATATATCAAAATATTAGAAACATGTCCTATATGTCATACAAACAATCCTCAACCTGATCTAATATTTAATCCATTCACTAAACACACTCAATCATCCTCTAGGGCTTACTTGCTCAATCTGCCTCTTTTAGGCTCATTAGGTCTAATGACCTATGTGTTCACCTTCATCACCTCGATCAGATAAACATGACTGATCCTCTTCACTCTATTTTTCTCCTTAATGAATTTTACCTTCTCTTTCCAAGGTTATATCCTTTACTTGGCTCCTCATCCTCTAAAAATTAACACAAATAGGCCAACAATGCCTTATATTTATACCACTCTCTCATCTAACCCACCTTGGTCTTCCAAGATTATTAACATACTTATTATACCTTTAAAATATGTCTCCATAAACTTTAAATGTGTGATACACTCCATTACATAGGCTAGACATAGTCCTTGAAACTCAAATCTTCCATTAGGCCTTAATGAGACCTAAAACAATTAGGACTTCATACTCACACATTACATATGAGACTACTTGGACCAACTTAATCCTTTAAAAATAATATTTAAAAAAATAAAAATTGTCTCTTATTTCCCCTTTATCACTATCATATAGGTCCATACCACCTAGAACACCAACTCAACACTTGAACCTACCAATTAGGTCTCTTTGCTCTTTAGGCCTTTAAACACAAAAAACATAGTCTCAAATTTTTGAAGAAATAACTCAAATTTTTCATACATCCATGTGATTATATCACATGGATAAAACCTTAAATACCTATACAATACCTCCATGTGCCTTGGACATTACAACATAAGATCTAAGCACTCAAATTAACTCTCTCAAAATGAACATTCAAATTGGTCATATACAGTCAAAATACAATCAAGAAATTTTGAATATCAATATCTGATCAGGAGCATATAATTAAAAAAAATACTTTATAATAATACTTATATAATTATATAACATCTCCATACTCATTTTCTTCTTCAATTCTGATCAGAACACCTTCAACTTACCTCTACAAGATGGTCACTCAAATTGCCAGTGTATTCAATAAACATAGTCAACTTCTAAACATTTATTCTTACTATATATGGATTTTTGAAACCTCCATAATACACCTATATGGTCCTCATATATTCTATAACACACTTTAATAGCTATCTCATATTTAAACATCAAAATAACATCAATAAATCTTTAATTACCATTCTCAGGTTACTTCCAGAACATGGTCAAACACATATTCAAATTTGGAGCTTAATATATTTGAATATATATACATTAAAACCTTATAATAATTTTTTTTGGATTCACCTTGAATTACTTTACAACTTTTCCTTTTACATCACCTTAAAATTCATTTTAGATCAAAAGATATAACCAAAATACTTAGCACTAGTTTTTCCTTTGTTCATTTGAATATTCAAATTCCAACGGTCAATATATATTGAAAAAACATCAAAATTTTTTCTTCATCTAACCCTATGAGTCACCAAAATACACATCACTCATTTTTCCTTTGTTTTTTTAGTATAGAAGGCATACTACCCCTATGAGTCACCATTTTATTGGCCAAATTTGACTTTAGGTCAAATTTGGACCCATATAGGTAAAAAACTTATTTTTTTAGACGCTTATGGGTATAATTTTTTTTAATAGGCTATATTATAGTTCATTTGATGTTATCTAATGCACTTTTAGTCTTAGTCATGGTCTAATAGTTTATTTATCATTTTTAGGCTTTTAGTGGGCTTTTAAGGGTCAAAAATGCAAGTGGCATAGTTTACAAGGTGCCCATGTGTCATTTTTTAATTTAAAACATAAAATATGTGAGGTTAAATATCAAGGATATTATTTACATCATAATATTATAGGTTGTCAAACTAAAATTCAAGAAACCAACTAAAAAAAGGAGTAATTGACACTTGTACAACCCATGGGGAAGTGTGCCACATGGGAAAAGATCATGTAAGGCCTCTCCATATTCTTAACACTCATATAAATTTTTTGTTTTCTCTAGAATTTCAATTTTAAATCCAAAACTATTCTATATCTTCTGTGCATTTTTAGACATACATAAGTAACCTGTAGGTTTAAGCTTAGTATGGATAGCTCAAGAGGTTTCAAGACAAATTATTCTATAAATTTATAGTACACTTAGAGACCTTAGTTTCCATTTTTAATATTGTAAGTATTGATAAACTATGCTTTATGAACCATCTTCATGAATTATATTATAATTTTCTACTAGCTATTTCATGCACCCTAAAGGTTTTGCTCCATTTTGGTTAAATCTATATCAACCAATTAGTGATTTTGACTCTATATTATGTTATATAAGTTATTATATTATCTCCATACTTAATTTCAATTTTCATGGTGTTTTGATGAGCAAGTTAGTACTTGTTGAAAGAAAGGTGCCACCATGTATAGTCTCAGTCAAAGTTCTTCTTGTTGCAGAATGTTGGTTTCCTATAGAGGTCTCATGTAGTTGATAAATGATGTTACATAGGTCTTAGGGTCATGTGACTACCTCCTTCCATGTTTTATTTTCACCATATCATGTTTTGGGTAGCTTCCAATCTTATCATCTCTCATAGTCAACTCCATGCCTAACTTTAACTGTAGTCACATGTTTAGAGATTATTCAACTTGTTCACAGAATGGTAATTGAGGTGTATTAGTTGTATAATCTATCAGGTGTTGAAAATAGATCATTAAGATGTTTGGGAAAGTGTAGGTTTGATCACATGTTCATTCACCATGCCAAACAGTCATTAGATGCCTCTGCGTGATCTACTCCATATATATGTAGGTGATTTTCATGTTGAATAGGAGGTTTTGGGACTTATTTCAAGATGTCCTTGGTATAAATCATGTATTTTAAAAGTTGATAATATGTTTGAGCTACACATGAGTCATTTTATCCACTTTGTTTCTCTATTCCACACTCACTATCTACACATAGCCCAATACACACCTACAAGAGCCATTGTTGATGTCATGCTGAGAGGTGGAAATCTTGATATGGTTCTAATCTATTAATATTGCTAAAAATGTATTGGCATGTTTTATGAGAGCATACAAAGTTCATAATCATAGATACCTTTCATACTACTCATATTCAACTCACTGTTTGTGCACCAAAATATCCACCTATAAGTGGTTGAGTAGGGGATTAAGATGTTTGTATGGAGAGGTTGAAACAACTTGACACCTCCTTAAGTTATTGGTATGATAATCAAGCCATGACAAACCCATATAAAGTGTCAAAAGGGCAAAAAGAAGTGTGCAACCATGTTGACGAGACAAGAGACTAAGTTTAGGGAAGATTTCCCTAAAATGTCAAAATAGAGGTCAAAGGGATTTTTTTGGACATCTTAAAACATGGTAGTAAAGGGGTTTAAGGCATCTATCTAGGTGAATCTTGTAGCCCCTAACATAGAGAGTTTTCATGCCAAATATGAGGATCAAAAAATGAAAAGAGGATGGAAATAAATGGCCTCAAATATGCCCTTAAAAACACTAAAATACTCCATTAGCATCTATAGGCTTGTAGTTATGAATGGCCTTTTGACTCAAAGGAGCAAAAATGAACACACCCTCATGGCTATAATGTTTTAATTGGTGGAATGGTATACAAATGGCATCAAGTTATCAAGAGGAGGTTGATACATGGCTATGTGATTTGTTATTTTTGGGAATAATGGAGTTTTATTCCTATTTAACAAATGGATTTGAGTATGAAAAATTAGTAAATAATATTCCTAAATAAAACTATTGATTTGTGAAATTAAATTACAATTAGACCTTTTCTAAAAATATTAATGAGAGAGATAAAATCAAACTTAGCTTACTCTGGACTATTCTGACTGAGATAGGGTCTAAAAATTTGTGTGTAGGATTGGGACACTATTGCAAAAGGGATCCTGGACTTCATTTTTTGATTGGATAGGAGCATCAGAACTAGACACCCTAATCTTTGTGTTGTAGTCCTTCTTTGCCACTATTATCTTAAAGATTTAATCTTTATGGGTTTCTTTTCCTGCTTAGTGTGAGCCTATGTACCAATTTTTAGGTCCTCATTGTCAATAGATCTCCTTATAAAATTGATTATTTGTGTAATTTTATCTTCTATGCAATTGACAAAAACTTTGGCAAATAGGGAAAAGGGTTAGTGTGTGTACGATGTACTAGACGTGCTTCACACCTCATGTGTGGACATAATACCTACATACCAATACTTCAAGGAGGGATCAAGACATATGTAGTTCTCCCTTTAAGAATGATTGGTGAAATAGTGAATGAAATGACTAGGGATTGGTGTAATGACTTGGATTGGCTTGAAAGTATATAGGCTGGTTGTATGCAAAGAATAGGGAAGATTGTTTAAATTCTCTTGCTTGCTTGAATGATATTTTCCAACCCTTTCCAAATGATCTTTGAATTGGCTTATATATGGATCTATCGGTCATGGGTTAAATGAATTCACATTAGGCTGACATGTTTGAAGATAAGGATCTAAAAGGAAATGACCATTAGGGCCTAAGATTCATTTGGACAATAGCACCAAAGGCTGGACAACATAAGGTCTAGTGCTAGTGTCCAAGTTGGTCACCATTTTCCCAAGTTGATAGGACCTAGGGGGATGGATTTGTCATGAAGAGAAGGTCCTAGATTAGTTGGGTTCAAGTGTGGAAGGTCATGGATGACTAGGAATTAGTGAAAACAAGCCTAAGAGGGTTTAAAGAGCAAGCAAGAGGGACATAAGAATTAGATTTCATTATCTATGCTCAATTTACCAATTTTTTCATTTTATATGCCTACATTTTCACCCCCTTTATTCTAGTGATGTAGCAAAGCAAAATATTAGGATAAAGGAAAATAGAAAGTGTACTTGAACATACTTATAAAGGTGAAGCCCATGAAGCTTGTGATGGTAAGTAATGTTGGATAGTGCATAGAGAGCACATTATTCAAGTTTGAATCTATGAAAGGAAAGAAAATAGTATATCAATTCTTATTATATGCAATATAAAAAAAGAACATAAAAAGTTGAGTAAGAGAGAGAGGAAGAGAAAAGAATGAATACACCTCATCAGGTATATGAACTAATAAAAAACTTGTTGTGATACTGAGTAAGGTTGAGTAATGATAGATATGATGGATGATTTTGTACCAAAATTTATATCACAAATGTATTTGAGTGCTAAATTCCCTAAAAAGTGGCTCAAGAATGCAAAATTTATCCCTTCGACTCTATCATCGCCCACTAAGTGAAGCTAGATGATCATGTATGTGTTAATCGATGTCTAGACTATGTGTCCAATCCATATAAATAGGTAGCTCAAGAATATAAAGGTTGTCCCTTTGGATCCATCATTATTCACTAAGTGAATCTAGGTGGTCATACATGTGTTGATCAATGTTTGGAATATGTTTCCAATCCCTCTAAATAGGTGGCTCAAGAATACAAATGCTGGTCCTTTGGCTCCATCGTTACCCCATGAAGTGAAGATATGAATTGATACTAGTATGTATGAATGTGTTTGTCATATGAGATGGATTCTAAAGCCCTTGAGTGCTCTATAAATCTAATAATGTGGTGTGGATAGCTGAATGTGTGCAAGAAACTAAGCCAATGTTGGCTAACTTAGGAAAGATGGAGATTAGGCTTGTATGAAAGCCACTCCAAAACTAAAAATTTGGCTTATGTGGAATCCACTCAGGAACTTGGGTTCTCAAGAATGTGGAGGTTAGGCTTGTATTAAAGCCACTCCAAAATGATTCCAATACTTATAGATGGAATAAGGCATGCAATTGATAAGAATGCCTAGGTAATGTTAAACTCGAAAAGAAAATAAGCAAAAGTGCTATGCAATTTGCCCCCAATCATTTGTGTCTAAAACATGGATTCTGATCTAGATTTTATACCAAATATCATATCTAAAATTTGAAGTAAGAACCAATCATGATGTGCATGATTCCCTGTATGTCTATATTCTCTAAGAAAACTATACTAAAAATTACTAATCTAAACTAGTCTGATTGTACAAAATTGTAGCTGAACCTACCTTTCTACCTAATTCTAAAAAACATAATTTTTATGTTATTTAGAAAGGAGCACCAAAAATAGACACCTTGGTGTCTGGCACTATAATCCAACCTCAACACTATTGTCTTGGGCTAAAAGTGATCATTGTTCTAGAATCTTCACTATCTGCCTTGTCTGTTCTGAGTGGTTTGATGACTGGTTATTATTTTGGTTGTTTTGAAACTAGATTTTTTGATTGATAGGAGTTTTTATCTCTATATCATAACCCTTTTTTGTTACCCCCTCTTCTGAGAGTAGGAATAGGTACCCTGTAATGACTACCCTCAGAAGAATAAGCCCTCAAGCGTGTTAAGATGGAAATATACATGATATATCAATGATAATCATCAAGATATCTCAAGATATAGCATGGTTTGAATTGAGATATTATTAGATCAACAAGAGTATGCATATATATATATATATATATATATATATATATAACAATAATTTAATAACATGTACAATTTATTAGAATCAAATTAAAATTAGAAATATTAGTTGTTAGTTGGAGGGATGGAGCATGATGTCCATCATGGTCTCCAACAAAATATAAAAATGCATGATATGGATCATGTCATTTCAATAATTGAGAAACAATTGAGTAATGAGAACACAAAGCAAGACGCATACAAGGGTGGTTAATGGGCCACACAGACAAGGGATATAGGCACATGTCACTCAAAATGGAAAGCAAGCATACAAGGCATGTTCAAATGCCACATACACATATAATTAGAGCAAGAAAAGTTGCACAAGGGCCATAATCACATAGAAGAGTACAAGTAAAGGAAATTGGAAAATTTCTTAAGGCACACACATGAATAAAAGTAAAGGACATTGGTAAATCTCCTAAGGCACATATAGGAGACAAGCAGGAACTAGAAATATAATCCAACAAGCTACATTAATTAAGAAGAGAAAGTATGTAATAACTGAAAAGATAGAATCACATCTAACTAATCAAAGAAAGAGTGAATGTATGCAAAACATGTTTAGTATAAGACTAGGTATATGCTAAGAGATACACAAGTGATAAATACTAGTGAAATGTTGATAACTAATTTGTGTAATCTAGTAAGTAATGTACATCATCATGATAACTTGGAGTGTGTAGTGTAGGAATGACATAACCTAGATGGTGTATTCATGTAGTAATGTTGGTGTATTGATGTGTGTCTTGAATGTAGAAGTAGGATTGCCTCTCAATGGGTAAAGTGAAGCAATCAAGTAGTTGGATGTCATTGCACACACTCAAATAAGATCAAGTGAAGCATGGTAATATAGATAAAGTGACATAAAATATCATGAAATATCAAATGCAAGTCCTAACATGCCTATAAGAACTAACTACACATCAATTGATCAAGATTATTTTAGCAAGTGTCAAAAGAAGGAAGGATGGTAAGTGAAATGTAACCTTATATTAATAATGTGTCCTCTATAAAACCACACAAAGGAATTTACTCTAGTACCAACATGATCCATTATAAGCACTTCCTTAGGTACCATATCTACATCCTATAATAAGGTGTTTGGTGTCATCACATAATAAGTCTTCCTTAGCCATTATTTTACCCAATTTACTTAAAAATAGAAGTTATTTTTGGGTAGTAAGATGCACTCACCTATTAATATCTAATGGGGTTAGTAAAGTGGGGGATTTTTTCATATGACCATAAAATAATATGTATAATTATTTTTGGTGACATTAGGAGTGCCAAAATATCATAAAAGGTGTGTTTATGCCACTAAAAAATGTTTTCATCAGTTTACCCAGATAAATACATCTCAAGGTAGTATTGTACTAGAGGACTAGACCATAATTTTAATGTGGGATGGGAGATGGTGCCAAGAAGAGGAGAATAATGGTGTCTATCTAATGAACATGTTTAGAATAAAATTACATGGGAAGACATGTTAGGAAGTACACGAAAGGAAGAACAACATGTTGAAAGAATTGGCATGTTAACCAAATCAAAGAGATGAATAGGAAAGTAAAAGTTTTAGTTATCACATAAGGAATGAGGTATGACCAATTAGATAGATTTATGGAGAGAGGAACATTTGTGACTGAGTTGATGTACACAAGGACTGACATAATTTTAGTTTTAATCCATAGTTATTGCTATCAAATTTAAATAGTGAAGGAAGTGACTTATCTAAGGAAGGAAAAACATTAGAAGGATCGAGCTGTGTGAAATATATTAAACCTATCATAATTTAAAAATTTAAATCATGAATTATACATGGTACCATATGCATAAATATAAATAGGTGGTAGTGTGGATAATTATTAACCTATCATCCATATCAGTTGGTCACTCATTTTAGACCATTATATGAGTGGAAAGATGGCCCATGGTATAAATTTCCAAATTTAGATTAAAAGTGTAATACACCAATAATAAATTAAAAAGGTAGAATCAAGATTATTTCTACCAAATATATACTAGAAAAGACCAAAGCCATACGAGGAAGGAGGAAATTAGATCAATAGGATCAAATCTCTAGAGGTCATATAGGAGGAACCAAAACCAAGGAGATGAAGACTATGGAATGGAATATCCCATTTTAAAGGATAATACAAGAAAACTAGAGACTTGTAGGCAATAAGAGGAAGAAAAAGGATCTCATTGATTAAAGGGAAGATTTGAATGGAAGATGACTCAAGATAGAGTCATGGGCCTCTATAAAATTTATATGGGAAGAGGATGAATAATTATAGAGAAGACTTAGATGTCTCAAAATTATCCCACACATGAACCCAACCTAAAATAAGTCACAAAATAGTAGGAGGCTAGTAAGTGTAGCTCAATACCAACAAGAATTTGTATCACCACAAACTTGCCTAGCAAAAGGTGGAGAAGCCCATCTAAAAGATAGTGAAGCTTCAAATAATTGATATGGAGGTGAGGAAAATAATGGGGATGGTGTAATTCCACACTACCATTCTATATAGTTTCTCACTATGTTTATTTGAGGTTTAGAGGAATTTATGACTAGGCATGATAAAATCAAGGAGTTCAAAACTTGTCCCTTAAACCTCCCAGCTCCACCCAATAATTAATGCCCATTAATAGAAATGATAATTAAATGGATGAATTTTAATCATCCATATATGAATATCTTAGTTATTTTATGCATGAAAATCTACTGGATGATAGAGGTTAGTCCAAAAAATCCTACATATAAAATGGAACAAGGTGAAGGTAGGGTGTGTAAGTGCATAGGAGAAGATGGAAAGAGGAGCTTTTAGGTGATCGAGGTGATAATAATATGGCATAATAAAATACATTGGGGTTATATTAGAGGAAACTTATAGGCTAGTTATTTATTTAGAATACAAAGGACAAGGAAATGTTACACACCTTAAAAATTTCTCATTACTAGGAAATGAGGGATTGAGCCATGCTCCAGTCTCATGGTACATAAACCTATGGAAAGGACTAGAAAGAGAGCCATAAGAATGAATCCCCAAGTTAAGGTTGATGTTAATCTAGGAAGGCATGCAATAATATCATATATGGGAAGGAAAACATATATTAAGGAGTCATGCAGAACCATGTATTCCCAAACAAAGTAGTTGCTTATAAAAAATCTTTAAAGGAAACTAGATTACATAAGGAAGGAAAGAAAAATAAGAAATCATTTTTTGATGATGGACAACCAATTTAGTGTGGGGTGATGTTGACTCTTAAAATAGGCTTAGTACCAGATAGGCATGGACTTACACATTTTAGGTGAGTTTAATGCCACTAATTGAGAGGCACATGCAATATAAATCACACTTGTATTCATACCTTTGAAAACATTTATATCAAAGTATTTTTCATCTAATAGAACCATGTTGATGTATTCTACATGACAAAGTGGCAGGACCTAGGTAAAAGAAGCCACATGGACCCTAAAATTGCATATGGAATTGTAGAGGAAAGTGATAGGTGGATTGGTTGGCTATGAACCCTAAAATAGATTTATGTATTACAAAAATGGACATGGTGGTAGTTGTCCTCAAGCTAAGTTGGAATTTCAAATATGGGCTTAGGTAGAAATTTTGAATGTTTGTAGATTCTCGATAGGAAAAAAGGAAAAAAATAAAACCAAAGGATCACTAGAAAAAAGAAGAGAAAAAAGAGGACCAAGGGGAAAAAATATCAAAAGAAAGAGATTACCATTTGAGAAATCACAAAATAGAAGATGATATAATGAGTGGAAGAGAAAAATGGAAGCCACTAGCACAAAGAAGGAGATCATACAATAAAACAACCAATGAAAAATAAACTAGATAGAAGGAGGGTGGATGAACATGAGCTAGCTTAGGGTTAGAGAATCTAAGTCTATGGTCTAAGATTTTCATATTATAAATATCATGACTATATAGGCTAAAATCCCTACATTAATGGTTAATGTTGGTTAATAAAATTATTTTCTTGTGGATTCAAGTCTATTGTATAAATGTTACTAGTTAAGTTGATTATATTACTATTATTTAACTTATATAAATAATTCAACCCTATTCCCTTGAGACCCTTCCCCTTCAGGGCCATCTCTGACCTTGAAAGGTTTTCCCTAAGCACAATTGACACCCCATTCTTACTAGGTGAACCAACAATATATGCAACTACCCCAAACCTATCTTTAATCCTCCCTCTCCATACCTTAGGTGAGATATGGGGCTCATTCCTTGTGTGATATGCTAACATAGGGAGATAAACGGGTAAGTCATTTACTAGTAATGACTCTAGTTGACTAGACTACAAATAAAGGTTAAAAAAAGAGAACAAACTATAGCATTTTACTATCATAGGATTGTTTCAATGGTGAAAGATGTAAACTCTTTAGCAATATTAGAGACAAGTTAATGATAGGAATGCTATTTTCATTTTTGCATTGATATTTTTGACTGACTTGATGACATATAATCTTTGAATCTCCTAATTCATGTGAGTATATAATATCTAAATCTATGGTTGTTTGCATCTCGAGGATGAGAGATTTATTTTCAACCATGTTATTAGTGAATTTAAAGTTTAATAAAAAAGATAGAGAAATTATTTTTTCATAAGGGTAAGACACAATAAGACCCAACACATTTAAGGCACTTGGATCAATCAAAGTGAAGTTACCAAGTCTCCTCATACAAGTCAATTATGACCTTGGGTAATTATTATTAGATGACTTTGGATTTAGGTTTGTAAACTGTGATTTTAGGCTCTTCGAGGTATTATGGCTTGAGATCAGATGTATAATTATGAAAATAATCTCTAAGAGAGATAAAATGGTTAATACCTTTGATGAAAAGGATTCCTTCATCAAAGAGAGAGAGCTTTGAAGGTGATTTGTACCTAAGACTAGAAAGGTAGCAAGTGGATCAAAGATCACTTGGCCATTGACTAATTTTTGAGTAAAAATTCTTAATTAGAACTCCATTAAGATTACCATATATTTTATAATTATATCTTTGGGAAATATATCTTTGGATAAGAAGTGGTGAAGAGGATTATAATGGATGATGACATAAGTAGTTTGATAAAGCATATAATGCCCAATATTTTTGGCTGTTAATTAGATTGTGAGATAATCACATTCTAATTTCTTGTAATGAGTTTCATAAACTATCAAGGCATGACTAATGTAGTGAATAACATGTTATTTTACTAATTCATCTTATTTCACAAGAATTTCACCAATTAATACATGGGTAGAAGAGGTATAAAAGATAAGAGGGTGATCACTATAAGGTTGTCAAAGAGTAGGAGAATTAAGTAATTATTCTTTCATGTTTTTGTAATGTTTTTGACATAAATCAATACATTTGAATGTAATACCTTTTTTAAGGAGGGAGTTTACTAAATAGATGTAGTAAGCCATTTTAAGGATTTTTGACATAAATCAATACATTTGAATGTAATACCTTTTTTAAGGAGGGAGTTTATTGAATAGATGTAGTAAGCCATTTTAAGGATGAATCTATATATTTTCCTTAGTTTTCAAAGATAGGTACCAAAGCCAGGAATAGATTGAGGAATAGCCATGTTGATTATAGAGTTAATTTTTGTGGGATCTACATCAACTCATTGCAAATAAATCAAGAATCCTAGGAAATTTCTAGAGGTAACACCAAAAACATACTTGTATGGATTAATTTTAACCTTTTTTAGGATTAGATGATAGAAGATAATATAAATATAATGAATATAGTTTTTATGATGCTTAGATTTGATTATAAGGTCATCTATATAGGTTATGACTATTTTATGGATGAGATCATGATAGTTATGGGTCATCACACATTGATAAGTTACTTCAGTATTTTTAAGGCCAAAGGGAATCTTAACATAGTAATAGGTTCCACATTTGGTAGTAAAGGTGGTTTTGTGTTGATCTTCATGAGTAATATGAATATGATTATATCTTGAAAAACCATCCATGAGAGATAAAATCTCATAATTGGCTATAAAATCAACAATGGCATCAATTTATGGTAAAGGTAAATTATCTTTGGGGCATGCTAAGTTGAGATTATGAAAGTATATATAGATGAGAATGACCATAGTGACTTTATTGTGAATGGGAACAATGTTGGATACCCATTCCACATAATCTACTAGTTTAATAAACTTAACATCTAACATATTGATAATTTATTTATGAATTAAGCTGTAAATATCAAGAAGAAACATTTGTTGATTTTGGTTCAAATGTTTTGCATCTAGATATGTTATGATGTTATAGAAAACTATTTTAGGGTTAATGTCAAGCATATATTCATATGACCAAGCAAAGGCTTTGTATTTTTTTTTGAAAAAAGGCTAAAAATTTTTCTCTTTAGGATGAAGTTCCTTAGATATATGAATTGGATTAGGAGAGGTAGTTGTATCATAGTTGAATACAAAGGTTTCCTAAATGACCATGTAATTTATGTCTTGGAAATGGTATGGAGTTCAAGAAACCTTAGAAATAGGATTTGTTTTAGGAGCAATGATATCAATTAAGTTATTGAAGTGATGATCCTTTTTATAAAAAAATTGAGCTTATTATGTTAGTGAGGAAGTTGAGGCTCTCTAGTGTGTAGTAATTCTAAGATAGCATCATCACTAGGAAGTGTAGGTGAAGGCCCATAGTATTTGACATCTACTTCGAGATCCATAATTTGATTACCTTTGGTGTCAAACTAGAATGTATTTATATTACAATATTGGATTTTGTATCTAAGGTTATATTAGGAGGTGAAGTAGAAGAGGAATTTTTTGATTGTACGGTATCATCCTAACTGATATAGTTTGGTACAAGAGAGTTGAGCTAAAATGTATTGGTATGTTTGATATAGTTAACATGGATAGAAATAGTTTTGACTAAATTAGAATGGACAATATATTCTATTATAAGTGATGTGTATAATGGGACTATATCAATAGTTAATAATACTTGGCCAATGTATTATACTATAAGTGATGAGTATAAGGGAATTGTATTGACACTTTATGAGAAGTAGTCGATGTAATCTAGGACTAAAGGTTAGACAATATCAGGTTTGTTAATATAGTTAGAATGTTGATAAATAGAGGGAACAATATTAGGCTAGATTATATAATAATGATTATGCTAAAATTTTTGAATATGTCATCAAGTGTGGGAACAAGAATAATTTCTTGAACAACCCATGAAATTTACCAATGGTGGATTCAAAGGAGAGAAATGACCTTCAGGTTATAGTTTAGTTTCATTAAAACTAGAGGATATGTAAACCATATGAACATCTAAACTAAAGGCATATATCTTGGAAAGAGTCTTTTGATAATGATTTACATCCAAATCCCATGATTAGGCTTGGGACATAATGTAAGAATCATCATAAGAGGTAGAAATGTTACATGCATGAGAAACTGGTTAAATAATTTTAGTGTGAGTGTCTTTAGTGGATAAATCCATGTTACTAAAAGTGTAAGGGAAATTGATAGATGGTCTTGAAATAATTTGGCTACCACATAGCCATTAATGAACAAATTCATCTTTTGTGTAGGTGCTTTATTAGAATTTCATGTGGGAAGACTCTTAATATCATCATGAATCAAAGGAATGGTCCTATCTTATAGAAGGAGATAAGGAAGAGTATATATATACACAATAATATTTTCAAACTTTATCAATTATTGATAATTTCTCTCCTAAAAGAACCCATTGAGTCTCAATTTCTCTGAGTAGACAACTTAAAGGGTGCATCAAGAAAGGGGTGGTAGACAATTGGTGATTTGTAATATTGTTGTCCCCTATACCTCCACTTTAAATCAACATAAATATCTCCTATACACTTACCGAATCTTTGACACATCCCTTATACACTCTTCCAAGTAATTCATCACCATAAATAGCCCCTATCTAAGCTAAAAAATCTTTTTGACATCAAATAATTATGGCTTAGGCCAAACCTATAATTAAATTATATTAACATGTTATGGGTTTAAGTCAGCCTTGACCAACCCAGATTGTGACCTAACTTGATTTTATCAATCAATAATATAGGGTTGATTGAGATGACACTATCGACTAAAATTTTGAAAGGGTTTAGGGTTAGATCCAAATATATATACAAATTATTTATACCATTTCTAGAGAGACAAGAAAAATAACATCATTATTTAAACATCTACTTATCCACCATTCTACTTGAGGATCATTACTTAGGGTTTCAATAATACACTTGGAGATACAAATCTTGTCTTGTGGAGAAGTCTTTTATATGTATAGGAGAAGTCATGTAGCCTAAAGATGACCTATCTTTGTTATACTTACATACCATAACAACCTATTACGAAGCACCTTAGCCAAAGGAGAGATTGAGACTTAATGGATTCATCATCAAAGGCAATTATTCCTAACTCTTTCTCTTCCTTGTTAAAGTGGATAGATTTGCATTTGTTAGCTTATATGATTCTCTTTCCATGCATTAGTATTTTATCTACATTGAATTAGTAGAAATATTTTATGCATGTTTACTTTTATGTTTATTACCCCCATTTTATGCCAAAAATTTTGGTTAGCACTAGGTTAGATTTTACTTTACTTTGTCATTTACTTTGTGAATAAGAAAACATAAGACCTAGCTAGGGTTATTTCATGGTGTTGCTTTAATAGAGGATTCAAAACCCTATATAGTGATATCATTATGGTAAGTGACCCATTGGTTAGGTCTAGAAGATCCATCTTGATCATGACCCTGATTGTCTAAATGTACCAACAAGTGAAAGGGTAAGTGTGATTTATCTTCTCTGAGCTAGGATTGATTTGTAGATCAACTTCATTTTCCCTTGTATACATTTTGGGGAACCTGATGTGAATATAACTCTTGTAGGTTTTATTTATTTAATTAATTTATTATCATTTTAAATATTTTTATTTTTACAATACTAAATCAAACTTGACGATATAGTCTAATAGTCTGTACATAAATTTAACACACAATCACTCCAAATTGACTTTGTTTTATCTATGTAGGTCTTATTCAAAAATAAGTAACTTGATTGATCAAATTGACACAACTCTCTTTTTCAACACATAGGTCTGTAGGCTTTGTTGACATAGTTGACTCTATTAGTAACTTATTTTCAACATACAAGTTTACAGACTTCATCGACCCATTCGACTTTGTTGGAAGAATATAAAATTTAATATTTGAGAAACACAACATAAAATTAAAAAAATAAACATCTTTAAAATTATCAAGGTTAATTATTACCTTCTCTATCATTTCTATTTTTCATTTTTAGTCCTATTTTTCACAACTTCTAGTCTATAAAATTATAACCCTATAATAAACTAGGTCGACTATCTCAACATAATTTTGTAGCTTGCTTTCTTGTCTAGAAGACTCAGTCAACTTATTTGACTATGTTATTATAACTCATTTTTACATAAACAAGATCGACCCTATTGACTCTATTTTATACTATTTACATATAGGGTTGCCTAAATCGACACTATACTTTTCAATCAAAGGAATTAACTTATCTTATTAATAATTAATTAAATTTTCATTTTTACTGTTTGTTTGTTTAGAGTAGCATATATAGACTAAATAGGAGGTTTTTAATTTATCAATTTAGTCACATTATTTTTCTTTTTCACACACTTAAAAATCACATAAAATCAAAAAGCATTGAAATAATCTACCCAAGGTCTACCTACTTGGATCTCATCACCAAGGGGGAAGTTAAGATGGTTTTTTCCCTAAGTATAAATATGTGATTGATGATATATATTGAAAAATCACCTAACACCCTTATCATTATGGGATTGTGAAGTGAAGGGGTAGGCCTTGATACCAAGCTAGTACCATCACCAATATAAATCCTTTTCAGCCTCAACTACCTAAAACTATCCTTAGATTGCCTTTCTAGTTCCTTTTTATAGCCAAATCTCTATCACATTTATTTCTAAAAGTTATAAATTAAAAAGTTTAAGAATATCCACTTATTAGCTTTACATTTGCATTCTAGTTTTGTTGCTTTCTCTTTACAAATTTTATTTTGTATTACAAAACTTGTACTAGCTAGCGTTGGTATAAGGTTTGTGATATGTGCTACAATTAGATTAAATAAATTAAACTAGTTGATTATGTGTTTAATTTAATTTAATTAGTCATCTATAATTTATTAGATTTTAAAAACTTTTCCTATCCTTAGAACACAATCAACCTAGTCGACTTAGTATTTTACAAACTACCTTCCCTCAGAACATAGTCAACTCATTTGACTTAGTCTCTTAAGGTTGTTTTGCTTATTTTCCTACCTAACACAATCAACATATTTGACTGAGTATCTTATATATTTATCTATTTCCTAAAAACCAAGGATTTATAATTCATAATGATTTCATCTTTTCAGCTTCTAATTAGTCACATTACATAATTAAGGATTTATATCAAAACCTCACTTATTTTATTTTTTGATCAATTTTAGGGCTTATAGGTCTCCTTCACAATATCATAATAGCATTATAAAACCAAATGGAAAGGATTGATAACATAATTATTAAGGCATATAACCAACCAAAAACCATCCAAAATTTTAAACCAAAGTTTATATTTATAAAATTTTTAATATTATAGTATACCTTCTACTATTAGTATAAAAAACCAACAATGGTCATCAAACCAATAGAACAATAAAAAAAGATCCAACTATAAATAAAATTTTCCTTTAGTCAATTACTATAATATCCAAATACTTTCACACTCCATCATCTAATAGAATTGACCTCTGACCCATAACCTTCTTATATGCTTGAGGAACCTAAAATAGTTGATCCTAAGAACATTCATCTAACTTCAAGCCTTCTAGCTTCTTATCTTTTTCACATAGGGAAGCCTCAAAATCCATATACTTTTGAAAATTAATCTTTTTCTTGTGGTTCCCTTGTACCTTCAAAACTTATTGCACACCTAAAAATTACCATGGGCTACACCATGTGCTAACCATTTGATTATTTTCAATCTACCTGAGGTCCTCATTTTAGCACATCAATCTTCTCGCTATGGTATGGGAATGCGTAAATCTTTTAATAAGGGCATAACCACACCCATGGATTCTTCCTTCCCACCTTCAGCTGAGCATGCTTCTTCCATATCATGAGCAAAGTTAATTAAGGAAACAAATATCTCTTCCAAAATTATAAACATAGACAAAAGAACCAATCCAAGGCCATCTTTCCCAAAAAATGCAATGTCTTAAAAAGGGCCTAAATGAAGATTATTCAAAGCTAAGAGCAAATCTACCCTATGCTTGGGCCAAATGAAAAATGCAGCCATCTCTTTAATCTACTCTTGATTAGATACAACCAAACATAAATTACTTGAAAATAAGGATGCCAAATATAAATTCACTCTTACTATCCTACTCTCTGCCAACATTTTCACACCTAGAATAACCTCCAATGCTTCTGCCACTTCTAGAACCAATGCCCAAAAAGGTTCATGAGGCACATTCAAGAGACACTACTAGTAAAAACCATTTCTCTAGTTATATCCCCACCAAATCTCAATAGTTAAAATAGCAAATCAATGAATTCTAATTCTATCTAGCAAAGTCAAACCAACCCAACAACCAAAATAATAATGCTAGTAAGAAACAACCACAACTAAAGATAAAATTCTACCCAATTAACTTGATTGAATCATAATAAAATCCTATCAAATCCATAAATATACCATTATTACTAACATCTTCACCTCCATCATCACCCTTCATAAATCCAATGATAGGGCTCCAAAATAAACCCCCGTCACCTTTTAATTCACTTATGAAATATATTAAACTTCTCAAAGATCTATCGATTCCACCCCTACATAATCTTGTCATCTATCCTTGGTGTTATTGACCCTAGCCTCCTCTTCTTGATCTATACCCACATTAGCTAGGAAGTCTGCCTCTTTATTGCTTTCCCAAAATCAATGTGAACATCTCTAAATTTGAAAAAAACTCAACTTAGGACAGATTAGAGAGAATATTTTCTAATTTTTAGGATTTGTATTTTTGTCTTGACAAGGCCTAAATTAAAACTTGAGAATCACCTTCAATTTATAGATAAGTTATTCCACATTCTAAGGCTAGCTCAATTCTAGCTACTAGAGCTTGAGCTTCAACCTCATTATTTGTTCCATCAAGAAGCTTTAATGAAATAGTTCTTGTTAAAGATCTACTACAATATTTGATGATGTAACTTGCACTTGAAGCTCCTGGATTCCCCCTACATGCCCCATCAAAATTTAACTTAAACCAACCTAGTTTCATAGGAATCTAGACTACCCCATCTCTACTTTTATTTTTCTTCTTATCTCCTATTGATCCTTTAACTAGGACAACCTCACTTATTTTCTTACTTTAAATGAAACTATTCAATTTCTTCTTTAATGTCTTCCTAATCTAAAACTAATTATTACAAAATGTAATATAGTTTAGGTCCTTCATCTTAATCCTCCTACTACTACCAATATTGGGAATTCTCCACCCAACAATCCATCCCCTACCACCAATATAGAGATTGCTCCTCCTACCAACACCAACATTCCTACCATTAATAATCCTACTCCTCACATTGATATAACCCAAATTATTTGACTAATGTATGTTATGTAAACAAATAGCCATTCCTAAATAATGCAAATGCAATATAAAATGTTACAAATGGCTTGTCAACCACCTCAAGTCATCATGAATAAACCAAATCAAAATTTATCCCTCCTCTTAGAGATGCCAATGGTAATATCATCTCTCAACCAATGATGCATTGGAAAAATTTTAAACATCTTCAACATGAACCTTTAGCTCCATTCATTTCATCCATAGATATTGAAAACATCTCTCCAACTATCACATATGATGGAACTAAAGATCCCACTACATTTCTTAATTTTTTGGGTAATCTCTATAAATAATGGGTCTAAACTAAAACCTTTGCTACCACCAAGATTTTATCCAAAACCTTTATTGGTGATGAAATCAAATGGTACAATCAACTTTCTAGACATTCCATCTCAAAAATTAAGGATTTATTCAATGCTCTAGTAAAGGATTTTTAACATAATGAACTTCCTAAAAATTACCTTAGGCATTTCATCAATGCCAAGCAAATTCCTAATGAATTTGCTCACACTTTCATGAAATAATGGAAGTCTCTAGATCACAAGTTACATAATGTGAATGATGATACTCTTTTAAAATTATTTGTTACCACTCTTAAATCTCCTCTTCAATACAAAGTTAATATATTTTCACCTAAAAATTTAGAAGAAGTCTTAAAACAAGCAAAAAGGTAAGAATTTTTTATGACTCAATTTGAACCATCTCAAATAACTACTATGGAACCTTTCCAATCATTTTATCATAACATTGATTTATATAATCCATACTAACCTTCAAATGGATCATCTGATTCAACCAATTTTAACCCAACCCACCTTCCCTTAAGTATATAATCACTTAAGAAGAAGTTTCCACCCTCTAAACCCATGAGCTTTGATCCTTACAAACCTCCTCCAAAATTGTAAAATCCTAATAAGTTTTGTTGGTGGCATGCCTATAGGTCATTCCCATGAGACTTGTCATGATCTTCATTGATTTTTTCTTGTTTTTTTACTTGGTACACATTTCAATCTTGATACTCTTACAAGACAACATTATCAAGACTATCTTTAAGTATCACAAATCTAATCTAAATAATCATTCCAACATCACTTGCCTAATGATCAACAATAATTATACCATACCTTCACCTCATCTACTAATGTTTTCCAAAATGTAGTTTATCCTTCCTATACCTATAAGGAAAGGATAGCTAACATGAATAAATTAAAATAGGTGGTTGCATTCATCCAACCTTATTCTATTAGGTCACATGAACCAAAGGAACACCTATTTAAAATGCCTAATCCAAAGTGCATCATACATGGTCCTCCTTTGCCTTATATACCTATTCATAATTCTCCTAAAAAATATATTTCAATTTTAACATTATCAAAATCTAAAAAACCAATGCATTTACTTATGTCTAAATGCTCATACCAACCGAATACAAATCATTCTAATGGTTTAGTTTCACCTTATTCCATATCACATGTTTGGGAATCTTATGATGCCCATCCACATAAGACTTAAGACTTTGGGGCATCTTTAGATACCCATCCCTACATACAATTATCCATTAGGGCACCTTATGATGCCCACTCTTATTATACATTGCACAATAACAAACAAATTCAACTTTAAAAAACCTTTTGAGACATACAAACTTGTATTTCATATGTTTATATTTGATTTAGACATTATCATAGATTTTTATTGTTTTGTTTGTCTCATGTTTCTTTATTTTTGTGAATTTTATTTCAATTTATCATTTGTGATTTTCATTGTAAGACCTTGGATAGGACCAGGAGTTCATTTTTTATAATTCTTAAGTTTTTATCCCTTATTATTAAATATTGTTTTAGTTATATAAGGAAGTTTATTTACATCAGGCCAACCGACGTCGGCAGGATAGGGTAGGAAGGCAACCGACGTCGGTCAGAGATCGGCTGGCGTCGGTGACCCCCAGGCGGACAGGGACCGGTGTCGGTCACCTGTGTGGTTCGATTGCGAGTTAATTACGGGCAGTTAGGACAATAATTAGATCCGCAGCTCTCAGTCTATAATTAGCCATGAGCCCACTTGCTTCTTTTAGGTTCTTTGGTTTTATTACACATTACATTTGGAATTTTTTTCATTTTGGTTCTTAGATATATATTTCATTATTATATTTTTATTTCATTATTTTCCTTAGTAGCTTTTTTATTATTTCCCCCCTTATTTAACATTAACATCATCGGTGTTCACCTTGTGAGTTATAGTGTAAGACCATGGATAGGACTAGACTATCCTCATAAATTACCACATTAAAACATATTTAAATTAGTTTCCCCCTATTTTGAGATGACTACTAATTTCATAGGTGCTTGTGCTAGATCTATTGTAGGTTAGTATGGCTTATTAATGACATGACTTTCATAGCATATCCCTGTCCCTTTCATAACACTATTTCATCTCCTTGTGATCAGTTATGAGAATATTCATCATTATATCACTTATTACATGAATGGATATATAATGATCCCCATAATCCCCTTATTTCCTTTTATTTGAGAGACAATAAGTCAATTTTGAGATTTCACACTTATTTGTGGGTAAGTCGAGGAGTCTGTAGATAACTTAGTCTTTATGTCCTTTTTTATAATGACCAAATATAAACTCTCTTATGTTTGTCACTTATTTCACTCATGTTTGGTTTTATAAATCCATATGGAGGAGGAGGAATAGAAAAATCCAAAAAATTTAAAATCCAAATCATAAAAGAAACAAAAGGTAATGATTAAAAGGCAAAAACAATCTTAAAAGTTAGATCTCACCAAAAGACATGATCTATATTTGGAATATATCCTATCTTAGTCAAAGCTCAGACTCCATAGTTAGCCTCATAATAGATTAGAGGTCCATTGGGGTGTGGTAGGCCAGTAGAATAGAATAAGATATCTCATTATATTATATACTATTTAGTACTACCTACTTTTACACATAAGTACCTAATGTTCATAGTAGATTGATGGATTTTTAAGGTGTCTTAAAGAATGGGGAACATGCTATGGGAAGGTAGGTCCTTTTTAATTTTTATGCATATAGCCTTTATGGGTTGATTTATGTACTTCACTTGTTATCCTAACCTTTGTGTTCATTAGTTAGAATGTCCTAAGTCTTTGCTATTGATAGTCCTTAGCCTTTCTCACTTGCCTAATGTGTCTCATTCTTGATAAAGATGTTCACATCATCCATGTGGCACCTCACATTCCTTATTTACATCATATTTCCTTATATTAACCTTGTTATATATTGTTTTTAGTTGATCAAATCCTTGATCACATTTTCTTTATTATGCCTCTTTGGCTTAGTTTATGAGTTACATTGTAAGACCTTGGATAGGACTAAACATTCCTCACAAAGAACCTTACATGTTTGTTTACCACACCATCTACTTATAATACTAGTCATGTCATTATATGGTATTTTATTACATTCTATCTTATAAAAATCAATAAGTTTGAGTTTTCATCCTTTAGATATTTTGATTTTCATCTATACATCATGTTCTTGTTTGATTTTTGTGGACTTCAATTATCTTACATATGATATTTTGTATATCTACATGTTTTTATTTATGTATGACTTGATATGATTGTCTTATAGCTTGATTTACATTTCATTTTCAATCATTTATACTTTCTTTATGTTTGATTCAAAATTATTAACTTACATGGGGTTATCTTTCACTTTATTACATATATCTATTAGAGTTTTTTTTGCATTGATATTTTAATTGTCATTTATATTTTACATGATTCCCAACATGATTTAGTACATTATACAGTCATTTTTTTCCAGTTGTGTTTTACATGCTTCCCAATGTGATTTATTATGTTCTACATTCATTTTTTCCATTTATGTTTTATATGGTTCCCAATGTGATTTAGTATGTTCTACATTCATTTTTGTCATTTATGTTTTAAATGCTTCCCAATGTGATTTTTCATGTTCTACATTCATTTTCCATTATTTTTTCATCTACATGCATGGTCTTTTGGTTCTAACCTTGCCTTAACAATCCTATTTTGCTAATTTTTCCAAGTAATTTAATTTTTAGAGTTATTAATTTCTACTTTAACCATCCTCTATATGCATGCATTAATTATATTATTAGTCTTGTATCCATAAGGTTTCTCAAATTAAGGTATTTCACCTTCCATAATCAAGACTAGAGTATTTACATATGATCATTTAGTGGAAAGGAAAGTCTTGGTATGTACATGGTACTTTTAGTTACTTTCATTTCATTTCACTAATAATTTTAGTATTTAATTTTTAGTTAGATTATTTTCATGTGTTTCCATGTTCTTTCTCAAAGCACCAACCCATGTTACACTCACCTGACACGTGATGAGATTCTAGTGGGGCATATGTATACACATAATAATATTTTCAAACTTTATCAATTACTGATGATTTCTCTTTTATAGGAACCCATAAAGTCTCAATCTCTTTGAGTGCACACCTTAAAGGGTGCAATAAGAAAGGGGTGGGAAGACCATTATTGCTATAAAATATTCATGTCCCCCATACCACCACTTAAAATCAACCTAAGCATATCTTATACACTTACCTAAGCTTTGACACCTCCCTTGCACACTCCTCCAAGTAAATCACCACCTTAAATAACCCTTATCCAATCCAAAAACTATTTTTTACATTTACCAAACATTTTCAACTTATGCCAACCTTGTACTTAGATTATATTAGCATGTTATGAGTCTAGGTTGGCCTAGACTGAACCAAACTGGGACCTAACTTGATTTTATGAATTAATAATATAGGGTCAATTGGGATGACAATTTATCTAAAATTTTGGAAGGGTTTAAGGTTAGATCCAACTATATATACACATCATTTTTACCATTTATATAGAGAGAATAATAAAAACATCATTATTTATGAATCTATTTATCCACCATTATACTTAAGGAGCATTACTTAGGGTTTTAATACTGAACTTGGATATACAATTCTTGTCTTATGGACATGTGTTTTGGATTCATAGGAGAAGTCATATAGCCTAAATATGACATACATTTATTATCCTTACATACCAAAACAACCTCTTACAAATCATCTTATGCAAGGGAGAGATTGAGGCTTGATGGGTTCCTCTTTAAAGGTAAGTATTCCTAACTCTTGCTCCTCCTTGTTAAAGTAGATATATTTGCATTTTTTAGCTTATATGATTTTATCTCCACACATTATGATTTTCGCTACATTGACTTGAGTAGAGATATTTTATGAATATTTAATTTTATGTTTATTACCCCCATTTTGTACCACAATCTTTGGTGAGCACTAGGTTAGATTTTAATTTACTTCATCATTTACTTTGTGAATAAGAAAACATAGGACCTAACTAGGGTTATCCCATGGTGTTTTTTGAAGAGTATTTATAACCCTATCTAATGATATAATTATGGTATGGAATCCCTTGGTCAAGTCTAACATATCTATATTAGTCATGACCCTGATTATCTAAATGTACCAATATGTGGACGGGTAAGTGTGATTTATCTTCTTTGAGTTAGGATTCATTTGTAGATCAAATTAACTTTCCCTTGTATATAAAAGCCATTATAAAATGTAAAAAGGTATTTGAGTGGTATTAAAAATATTTTGAAAATAAATGGGTTTTTCATCATCAAAATCTAAAAGTGTGATGTGTAAATAAGGATTCATGCTAATAAAATCAAGAAAAGGTGGACTATTAATATGAGGAATGATGGGAATGTGATACTAGGATTTAGGATTAGGAAGTTGGATGCCCCAAAGGTTGGAATCAACTTCATGATTTTAACATTTTCCATTATGGATGAAATTTATGCATTGGCTACCAAAAGATGTGAGAGATCTCATGCAATGAGTCATGGATGACCTAAAATCATGTTATAAGAAAATGTAAGATCTAAAACTATAAGATTAGTGTGTATTTTTTGGGATTTGATAGTGAGAGGGATCCAATTGAAACTAAGAGGATTTTGATTGGTTTTATCAAAACCATTACAAGTAAGTCTAGTTTGTTTAAAATTATCTTTGGAGTATCTAAGTTTTTGGTATAGCCAAAGGAAAGTAACACTAATTTCAAAGCCTTCATCCACCAAGAATTCTATTATTAAGGTGTTGTTAATAAAATATTAATAAAGAGGGGTAGGTCATTAGCTTGAAAAATAATTTAATCATTAATCATGTCTTATTCAAGAAACTCTATGGATGGTTTCATAGAGGGAGAAGATTGAGAAATGGTTATAATAGCATGAACTTCTATAGGTGTAGGAGATTTAGAGGTTGAGGCAAGAAATATAGATTCACTAACTGGGGGTTATTCAATTTGCTTATGATGATAATGATAAGTTATCACTAATTACATTAAATGGATTTTTCAAGGCATAGATTCAATATCATATAGAAACTTCAACTATGGTTTAGAGGTAGAGCTAGAAAAATGCTTAGGTTGATTATTAGTAATGTTTTTAATAGAATAAAAGAACTAGGTTGAGGCTCCGATTATGGATTCAGTTCATCACTAGTTAGTTATTATAAAAATGAGGTAGGATTAGTTATATTATATTTAATAATTTATCATTTGATATAAGGCTTCTTAGGTTTTTTGAAAGTATCTTTTTGAGTTGTCTTATAATGGTATTTGACATTTTACGCATTCACATATTGTAAATTATTATATTATCAATCATAATTGACATTGATAGCATAAAAAATTTCATTGGAATATTATGTATAGGAATCTCACGATTGAGAAGATTTTTTATTTTTAGATTTCAAGTTATAGGTTCATTTTTAGGGATCTTTAAGATATTTTATATTCTAAGGTTTTTGGAGAGAAAATCCCAATCTTTTATTAAAGAGGAGCTTTAAGAGTGGTAACAAAGAGTTTGAAAATATTACCATCACTCATGATATGGTTTGATTTATGAGGTAAAGAATTCCATCATTTGATGAATATGTGAGAAAATTCTCTAGGAAGTTACTTAGTGTTGATGAAATGGCTAAGGATATTTTTAAGAATATATTTATGCTAGAATTCCTTAACCACAACATTGAGTAAATCCTCTAGTTGCATAATGGAATGTTTAGGAAGATGGTCATACCATTCTAGTACATCACTTGTAAAGGTTTTATCTAGAATTTGGTAGTGGAAAAAGTATTAGTTTGAATTCATTCTTTATAGATATTGCCAAAATATTAAAGGGGAAATTTAGTTCCCTTAGTCACATCATATGCGATCGTTAGATAAATGTTTCCAATGTCTATGGACACAATGAATGGGGATAAAGGTTCATTTTAAATATGTTAATTTTTTTTTTATGCATATGAGTTTGAGGGATGATATTCCCATTATCTATTATATAAGGATGGTTAAAATTCTAATTTTGTTGAGTCATGATGACTTGAGGTTGGTGATCCATTTTGAGAATGTGATTTTACATTTGGAACATTTGGGAACTATTATACACTTGCATGAGGGTCATTTATTTAACCATTTATGCTAGGACTTGAGTTTTATCAATATATGGATTTTGATTAGAGATATTATGAGGGTTATTACCACCATTAGTAGTGGGAAGAAGATTCCCAACATTAGTGTTAGTTTCACCAATTATCATAGACAAAAGGAATCTTAGTGAATCCATTGTTCTCTTTAGGGGTGAAAATGGTATTATCATCAAGTTATTTTTATAGAAATGGGAATCATATAGATCATAAATTTGGTTAATTTAAAACATGTTATGTGTGATATATCTTAGGTGATTTTTGGAAAACTTATACCATGAAGAGTTGCCTTCAATGGTGGAAAATGCAGGAAGAAACAAATAACCCATGTATAATTTTAATGGGTTGAGGATATAAATAAATATATTAAGGGGTGGCATCATGATTCTATGTGGGCTGCAACGTTAATGGTAAAATTTGACTAATCATAGAGAATAGACAATATCAAGTTGGCATATGCAGTCAATTTTTGGGTCTAACAAGAGAGAATATATCCAAAAATAAAAAAATAAAACCTAAGTATGACATTATTTATTGTTTGAATTATTTACATATGTTACTTATCACATGTATAGTATATTAAATATCAATTTTCATACGTGCATGCATTTCATGGTATACATGAGTGGCATGTAGGACATATAACTATACATGATACATAGATGTTATAATTTCCTATACCTAGGGGCCATGCCAATGCTTGGGGAATATTATTCCACAAGTTACATTGATATAGGTTATAAAATTTCCATTTACCATGTTAAGCTATATTAATTACTTACACATTATTTTATTATTTAAACTTTATACAATATTACAAAGGTATGTTACTTTATTATGTGATGACATTAACATGCATTGATAGTGTAGAATAGTGTGACTTGTTATATGATTCATTGATGATGTTTCTATTTCATGATAGGTTAGTAATTTATTATCTATTATGTGAGATCACTCAAACTTATTTTTTATGACATATTTATGTCCCTTATTTGTATCCCCTCAACCTTGTTTGTTGTGATATATTCATGTCACTTGTATGTGGCCCTTGGCCTTATGTGTGACATTGATAAATATTATGTGTAATTCTATTGTGTGCATCCTAGCCATAAAATTGTTTATTGAGATTATTGATATTGTTGAGCATGTTTTATTTTTTAAGTTTATGGGTATCATTATCCATATCACACACCTCCCCATTTTTTTGTGGTGCCATGATATATATTTTGCACTTTTACTGCATAGTCTTATTCCGTGAATTTGTTAGTGATGGTCACTACTATTTACATAATTAATATATTTATATTGACATGAAACTTATATATATCATATTACATATGTTTTATACATGCCTTGATGACATTAAAATTATTATGATGACATATTCTCATTATGTTGACATGATTTTACAAGATTACATATTTTATACATAACATGATACAATTAGCTCTTTATTTTTGGATGATTGAATTTTAGGATACATACCTCACCTCAAAAGGGAGGCATATTATTAGGATCATCATAGAGAATTAAGCCTCTGTGAGCAAAAAATTCAAAGTTTGGGATATAATAAAAGACTTAGATATTTTTAAGTGGTTTAGATATCAATTTGATTTAGATATGGGAAATATATTTACACATCAGGACATATTTTGGGGCATATTTCATGTATATGTAATAAATTTATATGGACATGAGTAACTATTTATATACACTTAAGTGTATATTATATGCATGTGCACATAGTTTAATAAGAAAATAAGTTATAGGTTTTCATACATTCATATATTAATATACATTTGGAGGAATATCCACTCATTTTATAGCATCAATATATATATATATATAGGTTCTTAGATTCAACACATAAAGAAAATAGATGCATACAATTCTATATCAATTTAGCATCAATTATATCAAATTAGGGGCATGGTCACAAGTCATATTATCATTATTATAATTATTATAATGATAAATTATCACTAATTTATGGGTCATTAATAATGTTCATGAACATACACACTATTATAATTATTTATTTACAAACATAGTCGATGGTACATATAAGTGAGCAACCTTAAATATATATAAGTCCATCTACAATAGTTGATTCATATTTTTTGAGGTAATTTGGTGGATACTTAGAGATGTTCAATGGCCTTGGAATTACCTATAGTGAGCCTAATATTTACCTTACAACTTCCATCTTGGGGTTAAAACATTAGTGAAATATTAGTTACATGAGTTAGTGAAGTTGAGGTTTAGCATGATTTAATAGCTTTGGTACAACTCCCTATTAATGAAGATTTGGGGAATTTGTATTCCTAATCCATAGAATTTATCTATTTATTTAATTTTATGGCATAATCAACCCAATTATCCAAGTGATTTAATAATGAATCACAATTATCCAATCCTTCAACATCTAATCATCATCTCCAATAATTTATAAGGCAATAAGGTTTACTTAATTACAAGTGTAATCCTTCCTTGATATTAAGTTTTAAATTTCAATTATAATTAATATTTTAGATTTAATTTTATGTATATTTACTAATTTATGTTAATTTCATGTTTTATTTGAGAAATATACACATCTGGAACCATCTTCCAAAGAAACAATGTGTTGTATACACAGATACATCTCATTATCCTTTTACTCTAGTATTTGTATTGCATTTCAATAATATAATAAAATGGGGGAATTTTTAGATGATAAAATATGGTTTTATATACTTAGAAATGTCAATTTTGACCTACCTTTAGCCTACATGACTTTTGTGTACATATATATCTTATTCGACATTATATCACATCCTCATGCCTCTATGAGTCTAATCCTCCTAACTTTTTATCAGTCACCTATTAGAAATATTATAGTCTATGTCAAAATAGTTATTTATCCTACTCAAATATATCTATATAATTAGAGAAATGTTCTTATGTCCTAGACAATAAATTTAGATTTATAACATACTATCTCATAGTATTATTTGAGTATAATAGTTTCATCCCACACTAAGAAAAAATCACATTTAAAATTCAAATAATTCCTATGGGTCAGCCAATCTATCTAGCATGTTAGTGGCATGGATAATTAATCAAATATTATAATTTAAATATAAAATAAGTGTAAGACTATTAATCACATGGAAAGCATTTTCCAAACATACCCTAACACTTGCACATTCAATGGAATTTCCCTATTCTTCCTAATGAACTAATCAGTCATAAGGAGTAGGTCTTAGCCAAGTGTGAAACACATCATTCCCAAGACAAAGTTTTCATTTTAAAAGCATAAAAATATATATTATGGGTTATATACATTCAAGGAGAATTATTTAACACATTCAACTAATAGAGAGAACTACATATAGTTTGAATTTCCTCTTAAGGTATTAGATATGTAGGAAGCACTCAGCCATTTAACAAAGAGTTATTTAGGTCATTTTAAACCACATTTATTCCCATTTTTAAGGCTAAAAATAGTGTCAATAGTGGACCTAAGGTTTTAAGTTAAGGAGATAAATTTATGGGTATTATGCACATATTAATCCTCAATACTACACACACATTTAATGGAAACATTCACAATATATTGTATCATAATATAAGTGAGATATTTACACAAATATAACCATAAAACATGGAAAAAAATGAAAACCATAATTAAATAGGGGATTAATTGGAAATTGGGGAATGGAAAATTTATAAATTTTTGGGAGGATCTTTGGGCTGATGATAAGGCCATAGCTGATTATGTGGTAATGAGGCTATTGCTATTATAGCCAAACAGTTTTTCGGGTCAAAGGTCTAACATTATATACATCATGAGAATGGTATTATATGTTGGAAAAATATTCTTGACTATTGTATTAATCATCCAGATCTTATTTTGAGAATGAGATATTTTCAACAACTATTAGGGGATATCAAAATTTTAATTTTTCTTAGAGAAGATGAGCTATACTGGTCACCTGACATAGGAGGATGCTTCACTATTAATTCTAATTACCATCTATTGATTCCTAATACTTAAAAAAATGATCTTTGGCATAAATTTTGGAATCATAAACTTATTCCTGAGGTCAATATGTTCTGGTGGGCTGTTGCTCATAATAAGATCTTAACCTAGGATAATTTGCAAAAAAGGGGTTTCTCTCTGGTTAATTGATGTGTTCTTTGCCTCTAGGAGGAGGAAACAATTCCTCATCTTATTCTTCATTGTTCCTTTTCTAGGGAAATATAGAGTATTATTATATATAAGTTTGGAATACATAAGGTTTGTAGCAAAGATATTAGGGAGGTGATTTTTAATTGGCTTCCGACTTTTTCTCATCCCTGGATTAAGGAGATCTAGAACCAAACTCTTCCTTTTCTTGGTTGGTTTTTATGGAAAGAAAGGAATAATAGAATATTTAGGGAAGCTGTCAAATACTCTTCTCAATTTTATGAATCCTTTGCTAATTCCCTCATTAAAAGTGTTTTTAGTTCCCATATTAAAACTACTGAAAAACCCCTCACTCAAGAAGAGAAAATCATTGATGGAAATTGGGGAATTCTTAACCAAATACCTATCCATGATAATTTAAAGTATATTTTGAGATTTAATGTTAAATGGATCCCTTTGATATCTGGTTAGCTCAAGCTTAATTTTTATGGGGCCTTTAAGTCCAATGGCAAGACCAGTGGTGGTGGGATTATTAGGGATGATAAAGGGGTGCTTTTTACTACATATAATGATGATTTAGGTACTCAAAGTAACAACTATGCTGAGGCCTCTACTCTCTTATGGGGAATAAAATTAGCCATTTCCTTGGGCATTTCTAATCTACACATAAAAGGGGACTCTAAATTTTTCCTTGATGTTGTTACCAATGCTTGATAGTTATGTAGAGACTTAAGAATATCATCATGGAAATCAAAATTCTTATCCAAAGAATTTATAGAGTGGAATTATCTCACATATTTAGAGAAGGTAATAGTGTTGCTGATGCCCTTGCTAATTATGGTCAATAGTTTATGAATTGGTGATGTTGGTTCCAATATACCAATGTTCTCGTTAACATAAGGGAACTAATTTAGAAAGAGATGACTTGGCAAGGATGAATCATCATATATTATGAAGGGAATGAAGGTGGGGGAAATGAGTAGTAGATAGAGGATTTTGGTAGTGAAGGGATTGAACCTAAGGTCAATGCTAGTGAAGGGGAGAAGATTATTGTGGAGGAATTTGAAGAGGAGATTAAGGAGAAGGAATACGGCTGGGAGAATGTTATTGCTGATCTCATGGGTCATGTGGAGTATGTGGAGTAGAAGGTTCATTCCTTGGGAGCCTCTATTAGCAGTATGCTCTATCTCTTATATTTGCTCAACCTAAATCTACTGAAGGAACATGAGTCTCTGGTGAATGGTGAGGATGATGAAAAAGTCAAGAAACTGGTTGAAATTGTGGATTTTTTGGCTAAAGGCTAGGAGGTTGTTTCTCCTTAGTCTAGTTTCTTTTTATACTTTGTGCTATTTTTTTATTTATACTATCTACTATTTATTACCTATTTATGTTATTTATGATGTAGCTGAATATGGTCGCTCTTTTTTTTATGAGCCTTTCTATTCCTTTTTCTACTTCTATTAAGGGTTCAACCCCTCATTTTTGCTACCTTATATTATCAAAAACATGAAACAAAATGACTAAAAATAGTGACCAATATTAACATTAACATCTAAGTAAGATTAAAACTCTAGCTCCTAATCTGAGTGATTCATAACCCAATTTTCTTGCTTGTCCTTCTACCTGTACAAAATCTTAGTATTGCATAGAATTTAATAATGCTAAGTACCTAGTACTCTTTATTACTTTCCATATAAGTCAAATTAAATTATAAAATTAGATTCAATCCTTTAAATTTATATTTTTGATTCATATTAATATATAATAGTTTAAATTAATTACACATTGTTTCTATCTTGTTTAGGGTTAACATTGATCCAAAATAGGGTAAATTAACCCTAAGACTATGGAAACACCTTCCCAACTTATGTTTTTATTATAGGTAAAAGTGAGTTTTAGAGGTACCCTACCTGTACAAAATAACCACCTCAATGGCCAGTAACATAGATGAAAATATTAACAAACATAAGAAAAAAACACAAGTTCACTTGAGAGATACAAAAAAGACACAATAGAAAAATATATGATACACAACTTACATTACATAGTAAATAAATTTAGATGTGATGTTTCTTCCATTCCTCATAAGATATAGTCCACTCTTATATTATGATTTAGAAGTTATTCTCTAAACCACCTACCATTTTCTCCTCTTTAGTCATAGTAGTCACTCCTTTATGCTTTTTCCTGGGCCTGGGGTCATTCTCACTTATTTTTACATTGTTAAAAAATATAGATAACCCTTCCATGCTTTGAATTGCATTATTCACTATTAAGTTACTAAAGATAACTAGAAGATTAAGTTATCTTTGAGTTATATATCCTCTTTCTTTAACATATTACTTCTGCTAGTTAGAATATCAACATGAGTAGCCTTTTCCACTTCCCTCTCCCATTTGAGATATATTAGATCTTTTTTGTTGAAATTATTTACCTCCTATTTCAATCTTGAATGATCCTTCATAAACCAATGAAGGAAGGATTTATGAAATTTTATCTCATCCTCCAGTATCTCTAGTTTGTTTTGATTTTTAGCTATATCCTTAAAGTAGTTTAAATCAAATTTTTCCTGAATATTAAAATGAGGATCCATTGTTTGTACACCTACATAGTCATCCTTCCCTTTAATACCTATATCATTCTATTTTACACCTTACCTATTTCTAGGTAAGTGAGTGTTAACTTGTGTATTATGTTCCTCTACATTATGCTTGTCCATCTCCTTTTCATTATTCTATTCCTTTCCATTATGCTTGTCCATCTCCTCAAGATCAATTACTGCATCTAATTCTTGAAACATTTGATCATTGAAAGAACCATCTTTTTTATTTTTGGCCCTAATATGATCCTCATTATTATTAGGTTTAGGTTTTAAACTACTTATTAACATTTGTTTAGGAGGTCTAGAGGTAAAGACATTCACATTGACATTATTTTTTTTAGTAATTGAATACTGGGGAGCATGATTTTGACCTTGGAAAAAATTATATATGAGGAAAATTAATGCATGGTGCAATGGATTTATTTAAATACCCATTTTTACCTCTTTGATAAAATGTTCCAAGGAATGCAAAATATAAAAAGGAATACTCACATGAATGTTATGTCGAAGATAATTTAGGAAAGGGAGATGATAGTAATACACCACTTTATATCTACCATCAAGAGATACATATTGTATTATTTTATCTACCACTTCATCAAATGGAATAGGGAAATCCTCTCTTCTAAATCCTCCTTGGAAAACCATGAGCTTTTCATCACCCATAATAAATTTATTGTTTTCCTACTTGAGGTTTGTAGTCAATTTGATGCATTTGTTTTCTTCAATTTTAAGCCTAGTAACCCTTAAAATTTTCTCCTTTGTAATTTTAATAGAATGTTTCAAATATTGACCACTCGGTCTACCTAATTTTTTGTAAATTATTATGAGAGATAAGTATCATAATCACAAATATGATATATGATTTTTATTATACCCCCTGTATGTAACCTTCCCAACTTATGTTATTAATATAATTTCACTTATTATAGATAAATATATATATATATATATATATATATATATATATATATATATATATATATATTTAAATATTACTCAATCAACACAAGCTAGTGACTCTCTATTCATTTTGTTCAAAAACTACCACTATATTTAGATGAGTAAAGCCAAAAAGTAATGAAAAAAATAAAAAATATCAAGATAGTAAGGAGATAAAAAATATTTATTCACATGATCTTATCTTATATTTAAAAAAAAATAGGGAAACAAAGACTATTGAATTCAATGATTGTGCTCTAGTATATACATCTCTGTCACATCAAAGAAAAACCTACAAAAAAAAATGTCATAGATTTTTTCCAACATTGTTTAAGATTTAGAAACATGTACATTATTTTTTAAACTTAATTATATGGTTTTTCACTACAAAAAATAACCTATAATAAAAAAATACATCAAATTTTAATTGCATCCTATGTTATGTACCTTTCATACTTGTATAGTTTCATGCTTTCAAAAATTCAACTTACAATGTGTATGCAATGGGATAGCATCAACCTATAACTATCATGTCTCTAAATATCCAAACTTGAAG
Source organism: Torreya grandis (assembly GCA_037957365.1). Lineage (NCBI taxonomy): Eukaryota > Viridiplantae > Streptophyta > Pinopsida > Cupressales > Taxaceae > Torreya > Torreya grandis. Next base: position 2,587,272 of record JARHVA010002227.1, read on the forward strand.
AAGGTTAGTAAAATAGATCCCATGATACCTAATGTTTAGGGTGTGACTAATGGATACTTATACTTAGAAAGAGGGGTACCTATATCATCAATATCAAATTAAATACATCCAAAATTTTTAGGCTTATGACATAATGAAATATCTCTAACTATAACTCTATGTGAGTAATCTATATTACAAACAAACAATACAAGTAGTTGTTCAAGTAAAATAAAGTGAAGTGAAGGGGAAGTGTTAGAATGATCGAAATGGGTAAGGTACCATGGTTGATAATGGGGATCTAATATACCTAAAATGGAATATGGAAAGTACAAATAATCTTATAGCCACACTAAGTATAAGTGTAGAGAGAACCTAGATAAGGATACACACACATTTATTCACTAATCAACAAACAAAAATTTATCTACTAAATGAAATAAAGGAAAGAGTATAAGGTTAAAAATAATTAACTTGGAGTGGACCCATTATTCCATAATATCCCCCTTGGGAAATGGTGTTTTGAAATATATTTTTGTGATTATGAAAACCTAAAGTGGTTTTCATAAGACCTAAGAATACTCCCAATGAATTTTCCCATTGGATCTCCAAGACAAGCTTCTTTCAAGACAAGATTATACCTATAACCCCTCTAAATGTGACTTAGGGTAGAAGTGTGACTAAAATTAGAGTGAATAGAGTGTATATATATCTATTGAAATTAAATATGACTTGTATAAATAGTGATCAAATACCCAAACCTACCCTAAAGGCCAAGTCTATGGCATCAACCTATTTTGATGCCATTAGGAGGATATGGATGACATTGAGCTATGTCATCCATGAAAAAATAGTATGAATTCCAAAATACATGCTCAAAATAACATCAAATAATTTGATATAATACAGTAAGGGAAAAGGTGCATAATAGATGTAATCAGCCTACGTCAATACAATAGGAAATGAGGGAACTAACATTTTTGAGTGATGTAGGATGGAAGGAGGTATGTATAAGAAAATTCTAAGGTATATAAACTATAAATATGAATGATGTGATAATGGAATTTATAGAAACATCTCTTGTGAAACAATAAAGGCATACCCATATCTTTATCGGTGTACCCTTTAAGGCGTGCAGTTAGGGAAAATGATGCTAGACATGTTGCTATAAGAGAAAGCATAAATAAAAGATAAAGTGAAAAATATTATATGTATACACAATGACTCTTTAGAATCTAGAATCATATGTTATTGACACAACACTTGTTCTTATTTTTTAAAATTTATTGTTCTTTATTTTAAATTATGACAATTTCTTATTTTTTACTTGTTTCATGTTTATGAATCTTGATACCTTATCATCTATGACCCTATAGAATGTTATTACAAATTCAAAGTTCTACCACATGTGATATATCTAGGTTGTGACCCTCATTTATTTGGAATTATTTATGTACTTTTTAGTCCCCTCTCTATGGTAATTATCTCAATTGATTATTTAGGTTCAAATTTTCTATATATATTCTATATTCGACACATAGTGTGTCACATCACCCTATTCATGTCTACGACATTATACTTTGAAATATATTATACAATAGGAATGCTAACCAACTTATATTGCTTCATTGATACATCAATATTATGACGTAATATACATATCTTCTTCTGTGCTTTCATTTTTTTTTAATTAAAATAATAATTAAAAAAACTTGCTTCTTAGTCATATGTTAAATATCATGCTTATTTATCTATATTATAGGTTTATATATTCATGTTTTCTACTCATAATTCTCATGGTATACTTTGAGTGGATGAGATGCATGATATACATGTTATATATGGTTAATGGACATACATATGATAAGGGTCGTCTCATACAAGCATATTTTTTCACTTACCATTTTCTATATAAATCTAATTTACATAGATTAGAAATATCTTGTTATCTTGGTACCATATCATTCATACTTATATTATGACTATGATTCATTTCTATACCTAGCCTTATTATAATCACATCACTTATATGAGACAAATTTTAACTTTTTATTATGGGAAAACATACCCCCATGTCTCTTCGAGCATACTATATATATCTTGTGTATACAAAGCATGTATTAGGAAATAATGTTTTTCCCTCTCACCATTGAGCCTATTATTTATATCTTTCAACTTGGGGGAACGTGATATTTTTTACATATGATATTACATTGAGAATTACATGAGCATACATACATGCATACATACACACATACACACACATATAAACACATATACATATACATACACATACACATACACATGCACATACACATGCACATCCACATGCACATGCACATGCACATGCACATGCACATGCACATGCACATGCACATACACATGCAAATACACATGCAAATACACACACACACACACATACACATACACATACACATACACATACACATACACATACACATACACATACACATACACATACACATACACATACACATACACATACACATACACATACACATCTTAATGCCCATAGGGGCATGCTTCACATTACCTATAATTTATAATAATTGATCCTATATAAAATTTTAAATACACATTACCTATGTGTCTTTCATTCCTACACTAGTGGTAACCTATGCCCTACACACCATTTACATCTTGACACAATTTAATTTTCACAATTCATTTATACATGATTATATCTTCCACATTGGTACACATGAATTATACATTACCAACATCATAATTATTCCTACATGTTCTTTATGAGTTATTCATTTAAAATATATTATGTAGATGAGGACATCCTCATCATTATTATATTCACCTCACCTATGAGTTTCATTGATCACATCTATAATTATATTTTCTTATGGGAGCATGATACCTATACACATAATATTTTCAAACTTTATCAATTAATGATGAATTTTATCTTGTAGGTACCCATCAAGTCTCAATATCTCTAAATGCATGCCCTAAGGGGTGCACCAAGAAAGGGGTGGGTATACCATTGGTGATTTATAGGATTGTTATCCCTTATTGCCACTTATTACCAATCCAACTAGCTCCTAAAACCATTCCCTAATCTATTAATCCTCCTTTGTACACTCCTCTTGTCTTTTCCCACCTTTCATCCCCATTTTCCTAACCTAATACCCCTTTATATAGTTATATTACTAGGTTTGACCTTGTATTTTTATTGGTGAAACTCATTTAGGGTCCAGGTTAGCTCTTGGCTGACCTAGCTTGTGACCTAGTGAATTTTTATCAATAATAGTACTAGGTTAATTAAGTTGACCCTATCGGCCAAAACTTTCAGAAGGGCTTAGGGTTAAATTCACCTATATATAAAAGATCATTTTTCCATTATTAAAGAGACATCAAGAGTTATTATTAATTTATGCTTCTTTATAATATGCTCTTCCACCATTCTACTTGAGGAGTCTTAGCTTAGGGTTTCTAATTAGAGAATCTAGTCTTGTGGAGAAGTCTTGGATGATTTGGAATTTCTTAGTTATCCTTACAAACCCAAATAACCTCTTGTAAAGCCTCTGTATCCAAGGGATAAATTAAGTCTCGATGGTTTCACCATTCAGGTAAGTATTCTCTAACTTTACTCCTCTCTTTAGTAGATAGAAGTAACATATGTATTGGCTTTTGAATAATATTACTCTTCTTCTCCATGCATTAGGGTCTTATTCATACATATCTTAATTAAGATTCTCTTATGCATGTTTAATTTTTTTGTTTATTACCCCCACTTTGTGACACAAGCTTTGGTGAGCACTAGATTAGAATTTGATTTAGTTTTTATTAGTAAAGTGAATGTGAAAACATAGGGCTTAGTTAGGGTTATTGATTTATTTTGCTTAATTGGAGGCTTTGGAACCCTCCCTAGTAATATTGTTATGATAATAAATCCCCTAATTGGGTCTAGTGGATCCACATATTGGTCATATTACCAATTATCTAATGTATCCCTAATTAGAATTGTAAGTAAGATCTATCTTATCTGAGCTAGGATTGATTTATAGATCTGATATATTTTTGATTGCATACATTTTGGTGAACTAGATGCTAATCTAACCCTTGTATGTTTTCTTTCATGTTTTTCATTTTCTATCATTTTATTTATTATTTTTCTATATTTGTGATACTAAGTCGATAGGGTTGGTATAGTTTTTAAATTTTTTGCACATGTTTAACACACAATCACATCAAAAAATGACTATGTTATATTTATGTAGGTATTCATCAAATACAAGTTACTAGGTCAAACAAGTCAACATAGTACTCTTGCAGGCTTCCAAAAAACATACTAGGTTGACCAGGTTAGTATAGTCATCTTAAAGGCTTCCAAAAAAACATACTAGGTTAACTAAGATACTATAGGATTCTTATAGGCTTCTAAAAAACATACTAGTTCAACCAAGATGATATAGTCATATTCATAGGCTTGAGCAAATAGGGAACTACAAAACTAGGTTAACCCAGTTGACACAGTTGGTAGAATTTGCAAGTAACATTCAAGGCACTTCAACAATAATCTCACATTCCTATGCATTCCAACCTGCCAAGGTTCCTTTCTCTCTTTATCTTTCATTTAAGTTCTTCCTTACATTTCTATTTTACATAGTTTTTAGTCTTTATAACTACCATCATATAGTAAACTAGGCCAACTTGGTCAACCTAGTTCTATATTCTATCTTCTATTTGAAAGACTAGGTTAACCCTATCGACATAGTTTTTAAAGACCCTTGCTTCTTAAATATAGTAGTGACATTTCCAAATTTGTTCTATAGTGTTTTCATACACTATCATTTGAACCAACACTATACTATGTTTCAAATTAGAAATTAACATCTATATGATAGTAATTACTTCACACTTTAATTTTCAATTGTTTGCATGCTTAAAATAGATCACATAGTCTAATTAGGTGGTTTTTTAATATACCATTTAGTTGCACTATTTTTCTCTTCCTTGCACACACTATCAAATCACATAATTTCAAAATGCATTTAAACATTTGTCTACCCAAGGCCTACCTAGTTAGATTTAATCAGCAAGGGGGAAGTCAACTTGGTTTTATAGCCAAGTATAAACATGTGGTTAATGTTGTATATTGGCAAAGTACCCAACATGCTTATCATTATAGGATTGTGAATTGAGGGGGGATGCCCCAATGCCAAGCCAATACCATTGCCAACATAGATCCATTTCAATCTAAATGTCATGAAACCATCCATAGATTGCTTTCTAGTTCCCTAATTCTAGCCAACTTACCTATCACACTTTGAAATAATAGTTAATAATCTAAAAACATTCAAGATGGCCACTTAGCATTTTATTTTCAAGTTGACTACTTGCTCTTTGTTCATTATATGTTATATTATAAAAAATTTCAATGGCCAGTGTTGGTGCAAGGTTTTGTGTTGTGTGCTTCAATTGGATCATCCCCATTAATCTAATTGCTTATGTGTTTCCTTTAATTTCTTGATTTTAAGTACATTGAACTATTTTTCTCTATTTTTAGTATAGGATTGATCTATTCGACACAGTCTCTTACATGATATTTTTCTCCTTACCTGTAGTATTAGGTCAACCCAATCAACCTTGTATCTCCTTTACTAGTTAGATAACAATATTAGGTTGACCTAGTTGAATATATATTCTTATCAAACTATATTTTACCTAATTTGTAGTACTAGGTCAACCCATTCAACTCTATCCTCTTATTGCCCATCCTATTTTTATTCCTTAGCATTTGGTTCATTTCTCTCAAGTCATCATAAAGTCCCCTATCAAAATATTCTTGGACAACTTGAATCCATTTAGATAATAAATGGGTTTTCATTTCTCCCTTTTTTTTCCTCTCAAGAGAACCCTTACTCTTGGAGCACCTCTTCCCCTCCTTCATTTGTGGCTTATAATATGGTACAAATCACACCTCAAGATGAAGTAGGTGGATCTAATCCATTTTATACCTATCAAGACAATTCTTATCTTCTAACCCTTCAACATAATGTGGGAGAAATTGACACAAGTCTATCCAAAAATCCCACTAATAATCCATCTTCTAATAACCCTCATAATACCAATTTAGGGAGTTCCCCTACAAACACCAACCCACCAATTGATATGACTCAACTCCTTACACAAGTTATACAAAAAATGAACATAATTCAAACTTCTAACACCTCTCAAATGATGAAATTACAACATAATTTGATCAATATGGCTAATCAACCTTCGACTATCCATCCTCAAGCCAATCCAAATTTCATTCCTCCACCTCTTAGAGATGCCTTAGGAAACTTTATTCCTCAACCTATTATGAATATCAAAATGCTTAAAATTATGTAAAATGAGCCTTTATCTCCTTTCATCATGTCTATGGTACAAATCACACCTCAAGATGAAGTAGGTGGATCTAATCCATTTTATACCTATCAAGACAATTCTCATCTTCTAACCCTTCAACATAATGTGGGAGAAATTGACACAAGTCTATCCAATAATCCCACTAATAATCCATCTTCTAATAACCCTCATAATACCAATTCAGGGAGTTCCCCTACAAACACCAACCCACCAATTGATATGACTCAACTCCTTACACAAGTCATACAAAAAATGAACATAATTCAAACTTTAACACCTCTCAAATGATGAAATTACAACATAATTTGATCAATATGGCCAATCAACCTTCGACTATCCATCCTCAAGCCAATCCAAATTTCAGTCCTCCACCTCTTAGAGATGCCTTAGGAAACTTTATTCCTCAACCTATTATGAATATCCTTTGGCAATCTTTATAAAGAGTGGATCCAAACAAATACTTTTACCACAACTAAACTCTAATAACCCTCATAATACCAATTCAGGGAGTTCCCCTAAAAACACCAACCCACCAATTGATATGACTCAACTCCTTACACAAGGTGATGTTTTGGAATGGTATCAACCAACTTCCCCAACATTACATTTGGAAAATTGAGGATTTATTCAATCTTTTAGTTAAAGAGTTTCAACATAATGATCTTCCTAGAAAATGTCTTAGTCATTTCATCAATGTTAAGTAATCTCCCACCGAATCATTTCATGATTTTATCAAAAGATAAAAATTTCTATCCCATAAATCTGACCATACAAGATTGATGATAATTTTTTAAAACTCTTTATCACTACTTTAAATCCTTCTCTTCAATATAAGGTTCAAAATTTTGCTCCCCAAAAACTTAATGAAACTCTTGACAAAGCTAAATGTCAAGACTTCCTCATGAAGCAATTCAAACCTAATCCTAAATTTCTTAAAGGATTTTCTCAAAATTCTACTAATTCTATCACTAGCCATACTCTATAAACTAAATGAGGAGTTTCCAAAGCTGACATTCCCTTATATTCTCACATACCACTAACTGTGTAGTAAAATAAATAATTCTTACCACCATCTAAACCTTTACTTGTCCTAATAATCCTCCTAAATGGTATGACCCTAATCAATTTTGTTGGTTCTATGCTAACATTTATCCTTATAATTAATCTTGTAGAGGGATTACTAATTTTTTTGCTTCCTACATTCTTAGTGATTCCTTTAATCATGAATCTATGATTAAACTTCATCGTCAAGAGTACAATATTGCTTCTCAAAAATGACATGTTTCTAAATCTTCTTCTTCCAATAACCAAAAATATTTTTCTACAAATAATAATCAACAAAATACCAAGGATGTTTGTGCCATTAAAGCTAAAAATGACCAATATTACAAAAATTCTCAATATGTTAACACTATTAAGGTAAATTATCATCACAAACCATCTCACAAAGATCCTATCACCAAACCTAAGAAACCATATTTAGAAGAAAAACTTCTCAAAGATATTACAATAACTAATTTAGCTTTGGAAGCCCATGAGGAACCACTTCCTCCTTCCAAACCCTCAACAACTTCTATTCCTTCAAAATCTTCCTTACCTTCTAAAAATCGCACTGGTTCTTCTTCTAAATCTCATTGGAACTTTCTTAAAGAACTTAACTCCATGCCCTATAAGATTCCACTTATGGATTTAGTTCATACTTCCCCTTTTAATCATAATTTAGTTATAAAACAATTACAATAAATTGAAGATCCATATTCTATAAATGAAGAACCACCTTCTATTGAACCTCAACCTACCAACATATATACCATTGAAACCATGTGTCCTTCTTCCAAACCGTCTATTGAATTTCTTGAAGAAGACATGATTAATGATGAAATCCATTTTTATGAAGATAATCCACCACTATTCATTAAATAACCATTAATACTACCCTTATCCATTAAGTCTTAGTTGATGAAGGCTATAGTATTAATGTGACATCTTTGTGGCTCATCCAACAACTTGGTTATAATGAATATCATCTCAAGCAAACCCACCTTACCTTTCATGGATTTGATAAAATAATTCAAAAGCCACCTAGTTATATTTGGCTTCCCCTAACAATCATATCTAAGAATGTTCAAAATAAACTTATGATCCTTGACTTACCTCTATCTTATAACATATTCCTTGCTCACCCATGGACTCATAGAATGAGGGCCATCACTTTTGTAGATAGTCAATGCATTAAATTATTACATAAAAATAAAAGATATAAACATGAGGCTGATCCTAACCCTTAGAGTATTCAAATTCTTAAACCAAAATCTCAATATCGCATCCCTACCATTCTTACCATCAATAGTTCTCCCTTACCTTTGTTCATCAACATCAGTCCAGACTTACAAGCCACTCTTCTTGATTTAGATGATGATGAACCTAATGACTTAACACATACTTGTAACACTACCAAGTTACCTCTTTATACCTCAGAGTGGCTTCCTCCTTCTTTATTACCTTGTGCTCACACTATTCCTCTCATTGATGATATCATTGATTTTCCCCCTCCATGTAATGCTCAAGATCCTTTTTTACTAAAATATGCCTTCATCTACATTTATTATGGAGTAACCAAATTATTTTAAGATATTCTCATCATATCTCCATGCACATTTAGCAATATTGGGATTTCACCTTCTAAAAGTCCCCTTTGAATCTTAAACATGTAAAATTTATCCAACCTATGATGATAACTACATAATGGCCCAAGATCAATCTTGAGACTTGGATGTTCAACATTATTAGAAAACCTTAGCTCAAATACATGCATTTAATTGGGATGTTCATACCATTTACATGAATAATGAATTAGATCTCAAAGGTCATGTGCCTCTTATTAATTTTTTGCTTCTTGATACTCCTTGGGTGGTAGAACAAATCATACCTTTCAAACCTATGGAAGATTTTACCTCTTCTTTACCACCTATAGATCCCATCATTCCATCTAATTCCTCCCTTATCAAATAAACTAATGACACACCAATTCCATCCAAGCCATCTACTTTTCCTACTCTTGATATTACATTAGATGCCAAGGACACCGATGACTATCAAATACATTATAAATATGATCATCGTGGTAATCAAATTCTTGATCTCAAAGTAGATGTTGAATATTATGGTCCTCTTCCCACTCATCCTAGTGATGAATCCATTCTTGAAATACTTCATTCTCGAGAAACTCAACTTCCTCAACAACATCACAAACTTGGGAATTTCAAAAATACAACCCCTTGTTTCAACAACTTTATCACTAGCATTGACCCTAAAGCTAATCCAATTTATTATTTAAAAAATGTGCCATACCAATTCCAAGATGGAAATGTTATGCTTATCAAAAAAAATCAAATTGAATATGGTAATCCATCGTGCCCTCAAGAAATTTCAATTTCTCATGAACTCTCACCTATTGAGAATGATAACTTTGGCTTATTTTTTGATAAATATCATGATATCTTTACCTGGTCTTATGAGGACATGCTTGGTATTGATCCTAGAATTGTGATTCACAACATCATCTTTTATCCTATTGCTAAACTTGTGCATCAAAAGTAATAGAAATTTCCAACTGAGGTTTCCACCTTATGTCACAAAGAAATTATCAAACTTCTTGATGCTAAATTTATCAAACTAATGGAATACTCTAAATGGGGTTTTAACACAGTTCCCATTCACAAAAAGTTTACTATGTTCATTCTCATCTATATTGATTTCCATAATATTAATCTTGCTTATCCCAAGGATAATTTCCATTTACCCTCAATAGATGACATTATTGATTCCATAACTAGTTATGAAGTGTTATCTCTTATGGATGGATTCATGGGTTATAATCAATTTCACATTATAATAGGGCACCTATTTATATTTTATAATGACCTTCAACCTAAAAAATGTCAGAGCCACTTATCAATGAGCAATGATTCATATATTTCATGATATTATACACAAAATTGTAGAAACCTATGTGGATGACCTCATTACTAAGTCAAAAAGTTGTAAGACTTATCTTTCTGATCTTGCCATCATCTTTGACCATCTTCTCAAATACAGAGTTAGGTTAAATCCTTAAAATTGTGTCTTTACTATTATATATAACAAATTGTTAGGATTCTTATTTTCTCTCTATGGCATCAATGTTGACCCTACCAAGATTAGTGCTATCATGAACATGTCTTGTTCCATTCTAGACATTTTCACTTATCTCAGTAAACTTGGGGAAATTAGACAATTCATCCCCAAAATGGTGTACCATATCCACTCTATCAATTCTCTTCTTAAGAAAGGTAATGCTTTATAATGGATGGATCCTTGTCAACAAGCCTTTGATAACATGAAATAATCATTGATTCTATCACCTATGATTCATCCTCCTTCAAATGATCGACCTATAATCTTATATACTTTTTCCATACCTATATCAATTAGGGCAATGCTTTCCCAACAAGATAATACTGAAAGAGAGTATGCCATTTACTATATCATCCAAGGTCTCATTAATTATGAGAAATATTATAAAAAAGTTGAATGTGATTGCCTTGCCATATATTTTATATCTAAAAATCTTTGACATTACATGCTTTATCAAACCACTTATGTCATCATTCATTTTGATCCCCTTCACTTATTCTCTAAAGCCTTTCTTCCTAGGGATAGAATTAGAAAATGGATGCTTCTTCTCATGAAATTTGATGGCTAAATCATTACTCAAAAATCTATCAAAGGAAAAATCATAGCCAATAAAATTTCCACAACTCTTATGCTAACTACCAATCACCTTCAAGATAGTCTTTCTGATGACAAGACTCTCTATACTGAAGGTCTCAATCAAGCCATTAACCTTAAAGTTTACTTCCATAATTTCATTTATGATCTTGAATCAAGTAATCTTGGTGAATCCATTATCCTCCTCAATACTACTAAACCAAAAATAGTTATCAAATAACTTACTAAAATTAATGTTGACTTACATGAGGATACCTGGACCCTTTATTTTGATGGTGCTAAATACCTTCAAGGAGATGGGGTGGGATGCATTCTTACCAATCCTCTTAGTAAAATCATTCCTTTATATTTTCACTTAAAATTTGATGTCACGAAAAATATAGAAGAGTATAAAACTCTAATTTTAGGCATGAGATTTGCTCTTGATCGAGATATCCATTACTTACATACTTTAGGTGATTCATAGCTCATTTGATACCTAGTCAATGGTGATTACAAAATAAAAAGTGAAAATATAATTTATTATCATAAAATTACACTACTCTCATTAAATATTTTATTTCTTTCACCATCAAACCTATCTCTTGAGATCAAAATTCCATTGCCTATTTCCTTGCTTCTTCAACATCTCTTTTTTATCCACACCAAGTTTTTTTCTAATCCCACTTTTATTATAAAAATAAGAAAATACCCATCCTCTTGTCAACCACAAGATTTTCTTATTTTCCACATTAAGGTTGTCACCATTCAATAAAGCCCATGGTACAAAGACGTCATTCAATTTCTAAAACATCAAACTTATCCTCCCAATTTAGACTCCCATGAAAAGACTCACATTCAAAAAAAAGATTTTAAGTATGTATTTTGATATAAAATCCTTTATTATCATAATGTTGAAGGTATTTTGATATACTATGTTATGCAAGATGAATTTCTTCTTCTTCTTGAATAATCACATGGGAGAATTTATGGTGGCAACTATAATGGACATGATATAACCCACAAATTCCTATGTATGGGATACTTTTGGCCCACTCTAAAAAAGGATGCAACTGAATTTGCTAAAAAGTGTACTCCTTGTGACGTTCATGATGATTTAACTCATTCACCTCCATCTAATCTTCAAACTATCAAATCTCCCTGGCCATTATCCATGTGGGGACTAGATCTCATCTTTAAACTACCTTGATCTCAATATGGGCATGTATTTATAATCATAGCCATAGAATATTTTACCAAATGGATTGAAGTTATGCCCCTTGTTAATGTCACCAATACTACCATCTCCAAATTTATCCTTAATCAAATCATTTATCACTTTGGCATCCCTCATACTATCATTTCTAATAATGGTGGTAATTTTAAAAATAAAGATGTCAAATAACTTTGCGTTAAATTCAAAATAAATCACAAATTTTCCACAACTTATCATCTACAATGCAATGGCCAAGATGAGGCCACCAAAAAAATTCTTGATAAAATTATCCAAAAGACAATTCATGAAACCTGCATGGATTGGCACCTTCATTTCTATCCTACTCTTTGGGCTTATTGGACTAGTATACGTATTACTACTAGGGCAATGCCATTATTTATAGTGTATGGTTCTAATTCATTCCTTCCATTAGAATTTGAGCTTCCCTCTCTCCATATATATCTTCATGGTATCATACCCAATGAATAATTACATGAAGCTCACCTTCATGCTCTCGATCTCCTTAATGAATATTGTCTCTCTGCTTTACAACACGATCACCAATACAAGGCTCACATTGCTAAAAACATAAAAAACAAGTCAAAGTTCACACATTTAATGTTGGTGATCTTATACTTAAATTAGATTACACTCATGATAAATAAGGTAAATATGCCCAAAAATGGTGTGGCCCCTTATCACCTTCAAATCAATGAAGGCCATATTTTCAAAGATCCCACCAATGCATAATTCTTTAAAAAGTATTTTACCTAATACTTCCCTTATTTCATGATTTATATATGTTATCTATCTAACACTTTTTGTAGGTTACTTACATGGGTCTCACCCTTTGCAGCAATTCTCTACTTTCACAAACCTTAGTACTTCCTTTTCATCTTTTGGTTTTCCCTTTTTCTCATGAGTTACATTGTAAAACCATGGATAGGAATTGATCTTGCTCATGATGTAATTTTATCCTTTTTGTTTCCATACTTTTTACACACTTTTTGGCACCCCTTGGGTTTTTATTTTGTGAGTTACAGTGTAAGATGATGGATAGGACTTGGCCTTCCTAAAAAATACCACTTTTTTCTTATTTCATTTATTTTTCACATGTTTTTTGGCACCCTTGTGGGTTTCTCTTTTATGAGTTGCAATGTAAGACCATGTATAGGACTTTTCCTTCCTCATAAAATTACCATCTTATTATTCCTTTTCTATAATGTGTTTCTTAATCGTTACAAGTTCTTAATATTTGTTTTTAGTTTTAGCTTTTACCTCTTTTGATAGATGAAATTTGCATAATAGTATATGTTAGCATGTTTTCCTCCATTTCCCTCATTCTTATGATAAGAAATCATAATTTTCTATCATTGTATCCCTTTTTCAACCTTTATCACATTTTTTGTGATATGAATCAATTAAAATTATTTCATGTTTCATTCCTCTTTATTTCCTTTCCTTTCACTTCACATTGGATAAAATAAGGTTAAAGTCAAGATAACACTTTTATTTCACCTAGATTTATGAGACTCTTAGACACCATTCTCTATAGTTTATCTCTCTTAGTAACCAATTACCAATTATTCAAATGAAACTCATATTTAGCACCCATGTTTGGTTTTCCAAATTTTTATGGAGGAGGAATATAAAAATCCATCAAAAAGTTAAAATATAAATCATTATAAATAAAAGGAAATGATATACAAAAGGCAACATACAAATCTCAAAATTCAAAATCATACTAAAAGACATGATTAGAAAAACATCTATCTTCAATCGAAGCTAAAAATCCATAGTTGGCCTCATGATAGAGCTGAGGTCTATTAGGGTACAATAGTCTAGTAGATTAGAATAGAAGAATTCAATAAACTCTATTATGCTACCTACTTTCTCATGTAAGTACCCAATCTTCACAGTAGATTGATGACTTTGTAAGGGGTCCTATGGAATAGGTAACACATTATGGAAAGGTAGGTCCATTTTACTTTTCATGCATATATCATTCATGGGATGATCTACATACTCCATTTGTTGACTTGAGACTTGTGTGGCTAAGAGAAGTTCTTTAGAGTCCTTAAGGTTGATAGCTCTCTTTTTTTAACAAACCTAATTTGAGTGTCTTGACTTTGATAAAGAGTTCCTCTACCTTGGTTTTTCCTTCATTCTCCCCTCCACCCATTTCATTTCCCCCTTGAACAAGCATGTGTGATTCTAAATATATTTTCCCTCTTTAATACTTCCTTATTCTTCACATCTTACAGACATGCTAACACTACTTTATTTCAGTTTTATCTATCCTTAGAGTGAAACAACATGTTTGAGTGACTATCGATTATTTTCTTTCCACTATGACTTTACATTTCTAGACACAATTTTCTTTCTTTTACTGTTTATCATTGTTGTACCACTCTTTTTTTGGACACTTGAGTTTGTTTATACTTTCATGTACTCTTTCCATGGTTGAGTGAGGTTGGCTTGTTACTTCTCACTCATCAATGTTGCTTTCCCTTTTATACACCTTTTTCTATTGATGATTGAGTAAGGATTGTTACTTATCACTTAGTAATGTTTTTTGACCATTTTTTCTTTCCCATATTTGTTGAAGTAAGGATTTTTAATGCTTTTACATTGATGTTTTATTACCATCCTTTTGACATGTATCCTTGGTTTGGCTTGGTGAGTTTTCCTTTCTTACTTAACATTTACTTGTTTGAGTTTTTCGGTCTTTAGTAACATTGGATTTTTAGTTACCCAATTTACTCTAAATTTTTGACTTGGTAATTTGGTCTAACATAACACTTATCACCCCAACTTGCCAAATTTCCAAGTATGTCTCATCCAAATAGAACTAGTTATCTTTGCTTTCTTGTGTTTCTTTATTTTTGTTCTTTAGTTTTGTATTCGTGGGTTTATCGAAAGCAATCTCTACACCCTCTATAATCAAAACTAAAAACATAGTAGACAACCATATAATAATAAAATTAAGTCAAGGTACGCATCACATTTACTTTCTAGTTATTTCCCTTTCAGTCATTTAATTTTAGTTATTTTATGCTTTAAAATACTACAAAATTTTTAACCTCAACATTATGTGATACTATGTTCTTTCTTGAAGCACCATTCCCTGTTGTACCTAAGTGACACATGATGAGCTTTGAGTGGGGCATATATACACACACAATATTTTAAAACTTTATCAATTACTACTGCTTTCTATCTTTCAAGAGCCCATTAAGTCTCAATAATTTTGAGTGCATGCCCTAAGGGGTGCACCAAGAAAGGGGTGGGTAGACCATTGGTTTTTTACAGGATTGTTGTCCCTTATTTCCACTTATTACCAATCTAACTAGATCCTCAAACCATTCCTTAAGCTATTAGACCTCTTTTATACACTCCTCTAGTCTTATCCCACCTTCCATCCCTATTTTCCTAACCTAAACCCCCTTTCAATAGTTTACAGTACTAGGTTGAATGGGTCAACCTTATACTCTTATTGGTGAAACTCATTTAGGGTCTAGGTTGGGTCTTGGCTAACCTAACATGTGATCTAGTGAGTTTTTATCAATAACAGTACTAGGTCAACTAGGTCGACCCTATTGGCCAAAACTTTTAGAAGGGATTAGGGTTAAATCCACCTATATATACAAGATCATTTCACCATTCTTAAAGAAACATCAAGAGTTATTATTCATTTTCACTTCTTTATAATTTATTCTTCCACCATTCTACGTGAGGAGTCTTAGCTTAGGGTTTCTACTTGGAGAATCTAGTCTTGTGGAGAAGTCTTGGACACTTTGGCCTCTCTTAGTGATCCTTACAAGCCAAAATAACCTCTTATGAAGCCCCTTTGGATAAGTGAGAGATTGAGTCTCGATGGGTTCATATTTTAGGTAAGTATTCTCTAAATTTGATCATCTTTTTAGTAAATAGAAGTAGCATAAGTATTAGATTTTGAATAATATTACTCTTCTTCTCCATGAATTAGGGTATTACTCATACATAGCTTAATTTAGATTATATTATGCATGTTTAATTTTGTTGTTAATTAAACATAATTTGTGGCTCAAGTTTTGGTGAGAACTAGATTAGAATTTGATTTACTTTTTATTATTATAGTGAATATGAAAATATAAGGCTTAGTTAGGGTTATTTCTTGATTTTGCTTGAGTGGATGCTTTACCCTCCATAGTATTATTATTGTGATAAGAGATCCCCTAATTAGGTATAGCAGATCCACATAGTGGTCATGTTCCTGATTATCTAATGATCCACAATCGGAAGTGTAAGTAGGATATATCTTCTTCAAGATAGGATTGATTTATAGATCTGATGAATTTTTGATTGCATACAATACCCACATCTACTCTTCATAAGACTTTTGTTGACACATATTTTCCCATCACACACATGTTTAGCATGATTAAATTTATTCTTCATAAAAATATGGTATGATTTTACATATACATGGGCTCATAATTTTTATTTACGTATGATATATCTTTTTACCTTGTGTATTAATTTACATTTTTGTGCATCACTTTCTCCCCATCCACTTGGATACATTAGGGCATGTTTCTATCTCACATACTATCATCGTCATTTCACGATGCATCCACCTATAGACCTTACTTGTAATTATCTATATTAATTTATTATCATATTTACATTAATACATGTCTCCTATATATCCATTATGGGGTATTATATTTATACATCCATCCTATCATCCTCATTAAGGATGCATCACATATATTGATCTTTACATGATGACACCTTTATATAAATTAATAATAACTAATGTAGTATATTTTGCATTGAGCGTTACTTGATGTTATATTTCATATGCAATATGAAATTAATAATCACTAGACTAGTATATTGGGAATTGATCTATACATAATTTTATTTATTTTATTCAACACAAAACTTGGTGCATACTAGTTTCCTACATCTAACCTAATATGGAGCTTTGGATATAATATTTTATGAGTGCTATACGTGTTTTATGTAAATTTAAAAATGGTATTATATACATAAAATATTATTTGACATGGTTCTTATAACTTTGTATCTTTTGAGATGAGTTATTGTAGACATAGGTTATTCAATTCTTTACCTTAAAATGGAGCATTTATGAGAATATTTGCATAGTACTTTCAATTTAATTAAGACAAGCATTTTTTAGAGCAATTTAAAGTTAAACATGAGTATTTTTAAAAATAATTTAAAATTAAATTTAGGTATGAGAATTTTTAAGGTAATTTCAATTGAAATTCAAGGATGAGTATTATTTAACACTACTAAATAAAGGTTATTATTGACCAAATTTGACTTTGAAGTCAAATTGGGGTACCTATAGGTAAACTATTGACTTTATAGGTCTATAGGGGCTGTAATATGAATTTAAAAATGTGTTTTATATGTTAATTAATGTCAATTGATGTTATAATATCCTTGGTCATTAGTTATTTTAGTCCCTTTAGTCATTTTGAGCTATTTTGGGGGTCAAAATCAAGCATTTAATGACTTTTATAGATTTATTGGGAAGTGTGAAGGTTAAAAAATGTGATATCATGTCCCATTTTTCCTTATAAGTCTTAATTAACTGGCATAACTAAAAAGTGGTAGGTTTTTTAGAAGAAAAGTTAGTTTTCTAGTGAAAGGAGAAGAAAATGGCACTTGTACAGCCTCCTTGATAAGTGTGCCACCTGGAAAAGGTTTAAATGTGACTCTTCAGATTGACCATGATCATTTACATGATTTTTTTTATATTTTAGTTCCATTTTTGGCCTAAAACCATCCTACACCTTTCTTGGTTTCTTAGACATACAAAAGTGACCTTCATGTTTTCACTTGGTACGGCCAGTAGAAAGAGTTTAAAGTCAAAAAAATTTGGGAGGTGGTAGTAAACTCAGGGAGATTAGTTTACATAATAATATTTCCAACTTTTTTTTACCATAATTTATGAACCATCCTTTTCAAGCTATGTTTTTTTACTTGTAAATCTATGCACCTTATAGGTTTTGCTTCATTCTGGGCAAGTCCATACAAAATAGTTTCTGATATTAGTTATAGATTATTTTGGATTAATAATATAATGGTATTAATGGTTTTTTTCATGTTTCAAGTTGATTTTATAGTCCAAATAACTCACTTTGTAGGAGGGTACCACCATGTGCAATTTAAGTCAATTTTCCACTTGCAAGAGTTTAAATTCCATAGAAAGGTTTTATGTGAATGGAAAATGATGTCCCATATGTCTCAAATCCATATGATCACTCATTATTATTTTTGATTTCATCACACCATGTTTTAGACCAAACTCTCAATCTTGCCATTCCCATAATCAACTCTTTACTCAATTTCATTTGCAGTCACATATATAAAGCTTGTTTAGCATATACATGGAGTTGTTATAAAGATGCATAATTTTTTTAGGTCATTAGGAGTTTAGGATATTTCACTTGAGTGTTTTAATATTATGTAAAGTTTATTACAAGCTCATGCACCACATTGGCCAGTCACTAGCCACCATTGCTTGCTTTGTGATAGGTGTTTGCAAGAAGTATTCATGCTGAAATTGATGTTTTAGATCTTGTTTCAAAATATCCACAAATATAAACATGTGTTTTAATGTTTTAAAATGATTTTAGGTTATTATTGAGACTATTTATCCTCACATATTGCTCTAATTATTCCCACTACCTATGTATGACTCTATTACCACCTACAAGCATCATAACAAAGAGATAAACACCCATGGGAAGTGTTGAATCAAGTGGTATAACTTTGGTTTGAAGTATTAACATGAGGTGAGAACATGAAAAACTTGTTTGAGGTATCAAAAGGACATAAGGAAGTGTATTCATATTAGAAGGGACAAGAAACTGAGTTCAGGGATACTTTCCCTAAAAGATGAAAATAGAGGTCTGGGACCTTTTTGCCAAGGCCATACAATGAGGTTACCAATAATTTGGTGCATCCTAATGACTATGTATTGGAACCCATACATAAGAAAAGACCTATAACAAGAATGGAGGATATAATTTTAGTGCAAACTGGAAGTTACAAGCCTCAAAATGGCCCTAAAAAATATTGAAAGCATACAGTAGTATCTACAAGTTTTGAAGGCACAAGTGACCTTAGCACTAAATAAGAAAACAAAGATTCTTTCATGTTTTTAATGACCTTTCTATGTGAAATAAAAAACAATGAACATAGAGTTAATATAAAATAATAAGTTATACTATGTTTCAATTCCTATAGAAACCTACAAGTGTCCTTCTATGGAGAAATAGGTAGCTACAATTGGGAGGGTAGTTGATGACTCAATCAAGGGGTTTAATTGTGTTTAAACCTATAAAAGTAAATATAAGGTGAATTCAAGGGATATGTAATATAATTATTCATTTAAATCTTTTAAACATCTTGACGAATGAAAATCAATACCTACAAGGTTTCATTTGCCTCAACATAATTGACTGTGTTGACTGAGAAGGGTAGTGAATGAGTTTAAATCCTAAAGAGATAGTCTAGCCCAAGTATGAAATGAATTATTTAATACCACTAATATATCATCATATATATATTCAAAGGTTTTATTTACACATTTTGTTCAAGGTTTAACTCATGTCAATTCCACCTATAGGGATTCTCCTCAAATAAAACTCAGTCAGCTATGATTATAAGTAGATAGTGAGTAAGGGTTAGTACTTTTGAAGTTGGAAATGCATGAAAAATCACATGATCAAAATAATATAATGGAATTAAGGGATATATTTAGGATATTATATCAATGTAAAAAACTCTAGATATGTTAAATGCATATATAGGTAGAGGGAACATAACAAATAGGGCTGGGTTACCAGTCATGGTCTAACTGAGTGAAGAAACTTTCAAAGTGAAAGAATGGGTAATGAGAGTTGTTGAATATTTTTAAATCTATTATTAGGGTGTTTTTTAGATCTCAAAGTCCTCAAATCAAGTTCAAGTAAAAAAAATTAATCCACAAGCAAGTATACAGTCATTTGAAAAAACTTGCACACAACCTTACCTAACAGTCTATCTCAGTTTTTGTGACTTTGAAGGGTATATACATAATAAAAAGGGATATTTTTTTGTGTAGATCAAATATATAAATTTAAGGAGACTATACAAGTGTTTTTTTAGACAAATAGTGGAAGTACCCCTTATTTTATCTTAGATAGGGGGTACTTCCCCTTATACCAAGACTAGCAAATTTTGGTGAGTAAGGCAAAGTATGAAGCTAGGAGCATGAGACATTTTCAAAAGGTTATGAGAAGTTGAGTTACATATAAAAAACCTCAAATAGAGATGAAACTAAATAGAGAGGTCTAAACTACTTAAGATTGCAAGAAAACCTACTAGGCATGAACATGCCTGAAGGTCCAAATGAGAAGGCATTGTCATTTCCACCTTGAAGTTGGATTTTTATACTATTGGAACATGTTTATGGGATGACTATAGGTGTTTTTGAGGTATCAATAGGAAAATAAAAACATCCAAGGTCATTTTGAGCTCTAGGTTGTAGTTAGGCTTAAAAGCAAAGTTTTGGCATAGACCCCAAATGGATGGTCACCTCCACTTTCCACATGAGGTGAGTATTAAAAACCATTTTATAATGTTCATGGAGTATCAATATAGGTTTTAAATCCTTTATCTTGTATTAAAAAACATAAAAGGGCCACTTTTGACTAGAAAATTCACTTAGACTTAGATGGAGGAAAACAAGCTTGAGTAGGCAACTTCAAAAGCTCATATCTTCTTAAAGGATTTGGATGGGTGCCAACGGAGTTAAATGATTTTATCAGGAATCTTGAATTCCATGTTTTTGGATTTTTTTTTCAAGTTGGATGTTAGAGGTTTATGAACAAACCTTAAGAGGTCAAATAGGCCTAAAACCCTTGTTAAACCATTACAGAGACTCGATGATGAAAATGGAGATATAAATATGATATAATGGAATATTTTTCTCATAAAACATATTTTACCTTACATAGGACTCACTCAATATCCCTAAAATTCTAATTAGTTGTACATACTTGTATGGGTGGGGTGAGAAATAAGCTATTTTGACCAATTTTTTATGTCGTGCAAGCTATAGGAGGAATTTAAAAATGAAATAAATTTTGGGAGGAATATTTATAATTTTTATAACTAATTATTATCATTTAATTCCTTTAATAAATTTATATGTATCCAAACTAGGTGCTTCAACTTAGCTAGTCAAAATTGGCCTAATGGACAAGCTAGTGAGAAGGGTGGAAAGCTTCATGTGAGTTGATTTTAAAGCATGCCTGAATCATATAAGGCCATGTAGTGTATTTAAAATTTTCATCCACTACCTCACACATATTTTTATGATAAACTAATTCTTTTTTGGGGGCCAAGTGTGTAGGGTGCATGAAAAGAGAGTTTTCTTGGTAGCAGATGATGATAGCTCATTATGGGATGATTCTAGATCACCATTCCTAAAAATAATGCATGGAGAGTAATTTATTATTTATTTACACTTCATTAAAATCATTTTACTTTCTCATAATTATTTATAAGACATTTAAATAGGGCAAATCATGAAGGTAGTTTTTTTGAGCCAAAATGGGGAGTTTCTTACCACTTTTCATGAGGTTTATGACTTGGATTGACACTTGTGATTATTGGACTTGAATAATTCATCCCATAACATCTCCACATGCATAATTAAATCCTTTTATCATCTTTACAAGTGTCCTTGTGACCTTTGAAATTATCTCTTCTTTTCTCTCTCACAAGCTCTATAAAGACTAGCCATTTTGGCATTGTAATGGATGCTCCACTTGAGTATGGTGAAGCCCTGCTCATTTGTATACCTTTTGATAAAACATAATACTAATTTTTACCTCTTCTATGATTTTTCATATTGTGTTAAATTAGATGATGAATCTTCCTTAGTGAAAATTATGGATTCCTTAGCATGTCGTTCCATTCTTTCACCTATTTACAACCTCTTCTTGCAGGGAATGTAAATTATTCCAAGATATTTACATGGTTTAATTGAGTTATTATATTCAATAGTGACATTCAAGGCCTATTTTATAGTCCTCCTAGCCTATGACATTCTTTCATAACCTCATAATGTAATATTGATGTAAGAAGACAGATTGGAGAAGTGTATGTTTAGTTTATCCTTTGATTTCAAGTGTATCATACATATGGTTGGAAGTCATCAATCGATTTGGTGTATCACCTCCCTTAGAGTATTTTTTTTTAAATTTATCTCTCCCCCTTTTCACCCTCAAGTTTAGTTTTAGTTATAATCCAAAGTGGTACATCAAGGGAACTAGCCCTATCTAGAGATTCACTTCATTCCTTAGGCTACCCACAATCCTAGAGGTGATTCCATTGTGACACTTCGATGAGGAGAGATTTGCCATCTCCTCAAAGGGTGAAAATCCAAGTGAAAATAGTTAATAAACAAAATTTTGGTAGCTTTATATGGAGAAATTTTTTTCTACTTCCTTGATCAATAATTAATAGGAGGGCTTAAAAAGTCCTAGAGAAGCGTTGGCTATGTTTAGTACCTGTTATAAAAGTTTTCAATCATAATAATTGGAACGGGTATTTTTTTCACATTATGGTAGTATTTATTTCTATAAAGAATAAGTGTATTCAATCATATGCTATTTTTATTTCAAATTCATATTTTAAATTTAAATTAATAATTATATGGTATTTATTACTTATTTAAAATGGCCATTGTTTAAAACTATAATAAATTTTGTAAAGTGGTAATGGTGTAGATTGATGCATGACATAAAATCTTCCTCCTCCTATCCCTATAATAATTCAAGGAACACACTAAAATTATGTATCATTTTAATCTTACACATGATTGCATCAGTCACATACACATTAAATTATGGGAATTATTTAGACACTAAATTTTGGTACAATCCTTCTTACTACATTTTTTGGCATTGTTTTATGCATATAGGTCATCACCTTAAATCAAAGACTAATTTGTGCTTGTTTGTCTCTTTATTTATTATTTATATGCTATTTTGGTATTTTTTTTCTCATTATGTCATGTTTTTGTTATGATAATGATCCTATTTTCACTCTCCTTTCTATGTTTGTGTTCATTTATTCCTTTAGGACATGATTATAAATATTTTGATCCTTCCTAAGTGGGATCAATTGATTGAAACTGTTGTCCTATTTTTTTGTGATTACTTCCTTTCAATGTTTGGATCCATTTATTAGTTTTTTCCATTTTATTTTGTAAAATTTTATGCACCAATAGGTCTTTTCAAATGGAACCATTAAAAATACACACACACGAGAGAGAGAGAGAGAGAGAGAGAGAGAGAGAGAGAGAGAGAGAGAGAGAGAGAGAGAGAGAGAGAGAGAGAGAGAGAGAGAGAGAGAGAGAGAGAGAGAGAGACCAGATTTTTATGTGGAAACCCAAATTGTAAAAAACCATGGAGAACAATCTTAACTATATGAATGAGCACCCACTCAAATTACAAAGTTCACAAGCACCAACTTGTAGGAGTACCAAGCCCTTTGCTGAGCACTAACATAGTAACTATTTGTGAGCACCAACCCCTTGAAAATATTTATGAGAAACAATCCACAAGAGCATCAACTGCTCTTATGTATAAAAAACAACTATTTCTCAATGTTGCTTACTTAACAAATGATAGAACTCAATAATATCTCCTACTTTTATATCCTCTTTTCTCATATAAAAAAATTACAAAATCATGGAATCTCTTGCATATTATAAATGGCTTCTCAAGACTTTATTTATAGCTTTCCAAATGACCTTTTACATTCACCCTTTGTGACACTTCAATCCTCATGGAAAATGGTGCCAAACTTGCATAACCCTTCATATCCTTGCATTTGAAAAGTCACATGGTGACCCTTCATAAGAAAATGCATCCTTTCCTCTTTTGTCTTTATCTTGGTGACCTTTCAAATTCCTTAAGGTGACTCTTCATGGAAAAATGCACCATACCGTCTTTTGTCTTCACTTGGTGACTCTTGGAATTCCTCAAGATGACTCTTCATGGGAAAATGTACTCCATTCCTCTTTTGTCTTTATTCCATGACTTTTTGACTTCTTCATGGGCCTTGTTTTGACTTATATGCAACCAAAAATATATTCATTAATATTAAATAAATATTAACACACATTAGCCAATATATGAATATTAAAAACACCATTAAATTCTATGGGGCCTTTATCACCAATGATAGACCTTTGAAATCAATGACAATATTTACAACAATCTCCCCCTTTGTCATTGATGGCAACCTCAAAATGAAACTACCACATCTTGAAACCTATACTACACATGTCAACTTACACATACTGCCATTTGAAAAACATATAGTAATTCCCTCTTATCATAGCAACTTGTACTTATTTTTGTACCTATTTTTTCACTTGTACTTGTACTTATACCTATTTATGTTCTTCTCCCCCTTTGAAATCAATGGTAAAGGGCTTGTCCTAGAGCTAACACTTAGATCCCCCTCAACTGATGTTGATCCTCAATGGTAGGAATTAAAATAAATTACTCCCAACTTCTCTTATAAATACTCAAATATATATTTTGGTAGTGCCTTTGTGAAAATATCTACAATCTGCTATGTAGTAATGATATATTTCATCTTAACCTATTGATCTGCAACCTATACTCTCAAGAAGTGATATCTGATGGGAAAATGTTTTGTTCTTGAATGCATCACTAAATTAATCAAAATATTAATAGCACTTGTGTTGTCACAAAAAATAGAAATAGGTTCATCATATTTTACCTTGATATCTTCCAAAGTTTGCTTCATCTAAAGCAATTGAGTACAACATAATACTGCTGCAATATATTTTGCTTTAGCTATAGAAAGTGAATCTGAGTTTTGTTTCTTGCTTAGCCATGATACTAAGCTATCACTGAGGAAGAAAGCTCCTCCACTTGTACTCTTTATATCATACAAGCAACCTACCCAATTTAAATCTGTATAAGCAACCAAAGTGAAATTTCTACCTATGGGATACCATAATCCATAATCCAATGTCCCCTTGATATATCTAAATATTCTCTTCACCAATTGAACATGACTATCTTTTGGAGCTGATTTGATATCTTTCAACCATACCTACTACATGCATGATGTTTGGCCTTGATATTGTCAAATATAAAAGACTACCAATCATAGATCTATAAAAAGATTGATCTGTAATAGGTGAATCTTCATCCTTACCTTATTTCCTATACTCATTGGTGTTCCAATTGGTGTATAATCCTAAAAACCAAATTTTTTCAACATTTCCTTAGCATATTTACTTTGAGATATGAAAATTCCTTTATTTGACTAAAATATTTTCAATCCTAAGAAAAATGACAATTCTCCAAGCATAGACATCTCAAATTATTTTTTCATATTATCAAAAAATTCTTTTGTCATATTTTTAATGTTTCCTCCAAAAATAATTTCATCAACATATACCATAATAATCAATTGATGCTCACCTTCTATTTTGATGTAGAGATTACTATCAAAAAATCCTCTCTTGAAACCTTGATCCTATAGGTACTTATCAAGTCTTGTATACCAAGCTCTAGGAGCTTGTTCCAATCCATATAGTGCTTTCTTTAATCTATATACGTGGCTAATACTATTTGAGAGAATAAATCCCTCAAGCTTCTCAATGTAGACCTCTTCTTCTAGATTCTTGTTTAGGAAGGTATGTTTGATATCCATCTGAAATGCTTTGAAATTTTTAAACACTACATATGCAAGAAACATTTTAATAGCCTCTAGCCTTAGCACTGGTCCAAAAGTTTGTTCAAAATTTATTCCATCAATCTAACCATATCCTTTACATACTAATCTTGCTTTATTCCCAGTTACTTCACCATTTTCATTCAACTTATTTCCGTAAACCCATTTTGTTCTTATCACATTGTGATCTTTTGGTCTAGGTACTAATTCCCAAGTGTCATTATTTTCTATTTGATTTAATTTTTTATCCATTACCTTAACCCAATGCTTATCATGTCTAACTTCTAAAAACGTTCTAGGCTGAGTTTTAGATAACAAAGAGAAATTAACTTGCTTAGATTCACTTACATCATTCTTTTGGTGTGAATTCCTTCATTTATGTCCCCAATGATGTCACTTTCATTATGATTTTTATAGACATATTTGGATGGGGTTTTGGTGTCTTTTTTCTCCTTCTTCTCATCTTCATCTAATTCTTCAAAATTTTCCTCTTCAATGATTTTAGGAATGTCTATTGGATCATTGATTCTTTATGCACCATCTTCTTCTATCTTGACACTTGCACTTTCAACTATTTTCTTGGTTCTTTTATTATAACATTTATAAGCTTTAATTTTTTAATAATAACCAATAAATATACCTTCATCTTCTCTAGATTCAAACTTAGCAAATTTTTCATCAGATCTCTTTATGAAGCATCTACTATCATAAACTCTAAAATAATCAGTTGTAGCTGGTTTGTCTTTCCATAGCTCATAAGGAGTCTTGTCACTGTTGACTCTCAATAATACTCTATTCTATATATACACTATTGTACCAACTACCTCTCTCCAATATTTATCTGGTATCTTGGATTCATTTAGAATTATCCTCATCATCTCCTAAACTATTCTATTTCTCTATTCAACTACTCTATTTTACTATGGAGTTCTAGTTGCTGAATAATGTCTCTTTATTCTATGGTCTTCACAAATCTCAATAAACAAATCTAACATGAATTCTCCTCTTTAATATAATCTTAGAAACTTAATCTTCAAACCAATTTCATTCTCAACTAATATTTTGAATGCTTTGAAATGTCTAAAAGCTTTTAATTTTTCATTTAAAAACATTACCCAAGTCATACATGAAAAACCATCAATAAGTAACATGAAATATTTCTCACCTTGAGTACTTTGAGTTCTCATAGGTCCACACAAATTAGTGTGAACAAGCTCTAACATTTGAGTGGTCGAGTATTATTTTGTTTTGAAATACCTTTTGGCCTACTTCCCATACTAACAAGGTTCACAAAGTGTGTTGGATGGATTTATAATCTTTGAAATATTTTTGACTGCTTATTTCTTGCTGATGTTGACAAGATTGTCAAAATTTATGTGTCTCATTTTCCTGTGCTATAGCCAAATTTCTTCAATCTTAATCAAACATCTTTGACCTTTGATGTTTGATAACATATACAAATTATTGGTTATTCTTTGAGCATATGCAACAAACACCTTTAAATATTTTGTCCTAACTTCACAACCTTCTACATAAAAATTTAGTGTGTGCCCCTGATCACACATTTGACTTACACTCAAAAGATTATGCTTAAGAGCTACATACAAAACATTTTTAGTTTTAGTTCTACCATTATCCAAACTTTTTGTACCTTTTTTGGCAATTCTAGTGGTAGTATTATCTTTGAAATTCATTGTGCCACCATTGATCTTCTTCAAGGTTATGAACTTGCTCTTGTCTCCTGTCATGTGCTTCGAACATCCACTATCAATGAACCATGGATTTTCTTCATTTCTTGCATGCAAAAATGTCTAGACCAACATAGACTTTTTGGGTAGTTTCTTCTGCCATAAACATGTTTGAACTTTCTTCTTGATAAATGGAGCCTTGAAACTCTCATCCTTTTTGATTGACTTGAAATTTCTTCTATAGTATCAGGATATGTCTAAAGATGTTGTACTTATAACATATTATGGCCTCTTCATTAAATCTTGATAGAGGAATAAAAGAGTTGTGGCTTCTTCTTGAATCTACATGAATTTCCTTCTCCTTATTTCTAAAGTTGTTAGCCCTTTTTTGACATTTTCTTTTCTAACCATATCTATTATAATAAAATTAGTAACCATAAAAATAGGACCTATTTGTGTATCTCTGACTTGATTTACGTTTGTAGATCTATTCCTTCCATCCTTTTTATTTGAGATATCCTTTTTATTCTTAACTTCTTCCCTTTTTATTTCCTCTTTTGTAAGAGCTTCAACATAACTCTTTCCTTTTTTTGTGTTAACCTTGTTTGTGAAAGTAGTGGCCTCCCATTTCTCTTTTTCAAATTTGATACCTATCTTATCTAACATTGATCTTTATAATTTTTAATATCTTATTCAACATATTATGTTTATTCTCAAATTTTGAATCATTGGTTGCTCTATCATTGATTGCTTTATTTGTTTTCTCAAGATCTAATTTTAAAGAATCAATTTCAATAACATACCTTTCACATTCTTCACTTACTTTTTACAAGTGTGTTGTTAGATATTTTTCATTCTTTTTGGCTTCTTCAAAGTATGCTTGTATATATTCAATTGTTCCTTTAAGTCCTTTTCATTTTTCTTGATCTAGAGCTTCAATCTTTGATTCTTATTCTCAAGAGCTTTTAACTCTTCTAAGGCACAAACAAGTTCTCCTTCTAGATTTAATTCAGCTTCATCCTGTTTTTCTTCTTGATCATTTATACTTTTTCTTGTAGAGGCATCTTCATGTATAGACACGAATAGAATCTCTTCTTCTTCTAAGTCACCGACTCCACTATCTTTGACTGAGCTAGGATCTTTAGAATACAAACTCTTCTTCTGAAATCCTTTCTTGAATTTTCCTTTGAAATTTTTCATGTATGTAGACTTTCCTTCTTCATTGTCAACATTACCCTTATCTAGGCACTTAGTTACAAAATGTCCAATCTTTCCATAATTAAAAAAATTAAAAGGTATTTTTCCTTGATATTTACTTGTGCCCTTTTTTGGCTTTCAAATGAATAAAGCTCCATTTTCATCTTCATCATTTCTATAACTGTCACTTGATTCTTGAATATTAGCCTTCTCTTCCTTTGATGTCTTGAAATCAATTTCTATTTTTAAGGGTTTCTCTTATTTGATCTACATCTCTTATGCTGTAAGAATACCATGTAGCTCATCCATCTTTAGCTCAGCTAAATTCTTCATCTCTTCAATTGCCAAAACTTTTGCATCATATCCCAATGGTAGAGATCTAAAAAAATTTTATAGCATGATTGATTCTTCTAACTTTTCTCCAAGACCTTGAATTTGATTAACTATTTGATTAACCTGCAAAAGGTAACTTGCTATATTTTCTTCCTCTTCCATCTTCAAACTCTCAAACCATCTTCTTAAAGTCTAAAGCTTAGCTTGTTGAACCTTTCCATCACCTTTGTAAATAATCTCAAGCTTTACCCAAGTTTCATGAGAAGATTTACATTTCATAAATTTAACAAATTTTGATTCACATAGACCACATAAAATAACATTTGAAGATTTAGCATTATTTTCACTTACCTTATTTTCCACTGGAATAGTTATAAGTGTCTGTGCCTCTTCATATTTCTCCACTACTGCTTGCCAAATGTCAAATCCAAGGGCCATAAAATAAGTCTTCATCCTTATGCTTCAAAAAGCATAATTTGTCCCATGAAACAAAGGTGCCTTATTAGTAGAAAAACCTTCATGTGATCCATCCATCATTCTTTCCCCGATCTACCCTTAAGTTGTAAGACTTTTTCAAAAGGAGCCTGCTCTGATATAAATTGTTAAACACTAAATATACTAAGAGGGGGTAAATCAATATATTATATATCTTTTACTTAATCTTATTTCTTTTCTTTAATCTACTTAATCAAACATTCAAGATATGCAATAAAATTGAAACAATAACATGCACCACACAAGAGAGAGAGAGAGAGAGAGAGAGAGAGAGAGAGAGAGAGAGAGAGAGAGAGAGAGAGAGAGAGAGAGAGAGAGAGAGAGAGAGAGAGAGTAGATATTATGTGGAAACACAAAGTGGGAAAAACCACAGAGAACAATCTCAAGTATATGAATGAGAACCAAATCAAATTACAAAGTTCATAAGAACCAACTTGTAGGAACACCAACCCCTTTGCTGAGCACCAACACAACTATTTTTGAACACCAGCCCACAGGAGCACCAACCCCTTTTAAAGATTTGTGAACACCAGCCCATAGGAGCACCAAACCTTCTCATTTATAAAA
Organism: Torreya grandis; assembly: GCA_037957365.1. Taxonomy (NCBI): domain Eukaryota; kingdom Viridiplantae; phylum Streptophyta; class Pinopsida; order Cupressales; family Taxaceae; genus Torreya; species Torreya grandis. Next base: position 2,617,683 of record JARHVA010002227.1, read on the forward strand.
CACAACTATCTCTCAATGTTTCTTACTCAACAAATGATATAACTCTATAATATCTCTTGATTTTATCTCCTCTTTTCTTATATAAAACAATTACAAAACCATGTACTCTCTTGCATATTACAAATGGCTTCTCAAGCCTTTATTTATAGCTTTCAAAATGACCTTTGGCATTCACTATTTTTGACCCTTCAATCCTCATGGAAAATGGTGCTAAAATTTCATGATCCTTGCATTTTAAAAGTCACATGGTGACCCTTCATAAGAAAATGCATCCTTTTCTCTTTTGCCTTTATCTTGGTGACCTTTTGAATTCCTTAAGGTGACTCTTCATGGAAAAATGCACCATACCCTCTTTTGTCTTTATTTGGTGACTCTTGGAATTCCTCAAGATGACTCTTCATGAAAAAATTCATCCCATTCCTCTTTTGTTTTTATCATGTGACTCTTTGACTTCTCCATGGGCCACCAAACCTTCTCATTTATAAAACACAACTATCTCTCAATGTTTCTTACTCAATAAATGATATAAATCTATAATATCTCTTGATTTTATCTCCTCTTTTCTTATATAAAACAATTACAAAACCATGCACTCTCCTGCATATTACAAATGGCTTCTCAAGCCTTTATTTATAGCTTTTAAAATGACCTTTGGCATTCACTATTTTTGACCCTTCAATCCTCATGGAAAATGGTGCTAAAATTTCATGATCCTTGCATTTTAAAAGTCACATGGTGACCCTTCATAAGAAAATGCATCCTTTTCTCTTTTGCCTTTATCTTGGTGACCTTTTGAATTCCTTAAGGTGACTCTTCATGGAAAAATGCACCATACCCTCTTTTGTCTTTACTTGGTGACTCTTGGAATTCCTCAAGATGACTCTTCATGAAAAAATTCATCCCATTCCTCTTTTGTTTTTATCATTTGACTCTTTGACTTCTCCATGGGCCACCAAACCTTCTCATTTATAAAACACAACTATCTCTCAATGTTTCTTACTCAACAAATTATATAACTCTATAATATCTCTTGATTTTATCTCCTCTTTTCTTATATAAAACAATTACAAAACCATGCACTCTCCTGCATATTACAAATGGATTCTCAAGCCTTTATTTATAGCTTTCAAAATGACCTTTGGCATTCACTATTTTTGACCCTTCAATCCTCATGGAAAATGGTGCTAAAATTTCATGATCCTTGCATTTTAAAAGTCGCATGGTGACCCTTCATAAGAAAATGCATCCTTTTCTCTTTTGCCTTTATCTTGGTGACATTTTGAATTTCTTAAGGTGACTCTTCATGGAAAAATGCACCATACCCTCTTTTGTCTTTACTTGGTGACTCTTGGGATTCCTCAAGATGACTCTTCATGAAAAAATTCATCCCATTCCTCTTTTGTTTTTATCATGTGACTCTTTGACTTCTCCATGGGCCTTGTTTTGACTTATATGTAACCAAAAATATATTTGTTAATATTAAATAAATATTAACACACATTAGCCAAGATATGAATATTAAAAATACAATTAAATGATATGGGGAATTTATCGCCAATTCTAAACCTTTGACATCAATGAAAATATTTCCAACAATCAAAAGGGGTCATAATCTTGATTTATAATACCAAAGGAGTTTCACTTACTTTTATGGCCTTAAGATATCAACTTGCAGGTAAAAATGATTTAAGAGAGTATATTAGGATTCCATAGTCCATATTACATCTTGGGATACATTTTTAAGTCCTAAATTTTCAACACACTCTTCCTTCTCTCCATGACTCTCTTGACAAGCTCATGAAGGCCATTTTCAAGTGAATGGTAAAGGCTGTAAAGGTGGATTTGGAGTCTAATTTTTTGACCAAAGTTGGGGGCCCATATGAAATCTCAATTAGTTGAATTGGTAATTTTATTGAGACCTTTATCTTTATAAACAATCACTAAGGAGCTAAGGTGCTTTTTTTAGGCTTAAATCCCCACTAATTCTATTTTATGCAAATTCTCTTGAAAAAATGAAATCATTGGGGAATTAAGAGGTTTATATATGGTATTTATTATTGGAAGCACAATCAATGAGAGGGGGATGAATCAGTGATGCAATAAAATAAACTTCAATTCCAATTCTTCAAACACTTAACCATTCAACATAAGCATTCATGAAGCATATAAACCATTCATTGCAATGAATAAAGAAAACAATGCAAGATCAAAGCACATAACACATTAATTATATGGTAAACCCTCATGGGGGATAAAACCCACTTGAAACAAGATTTATAATATATCCTATAAAGTTATTTCTTCAATTTATATCATCACTAATTGATCAAGGACCACCCACCCCTCAATTTGGTTAAGTACTCACTAGACCTTTAGTTAGTAGCAACTAATAAGGAGGCTACAACCCCCTAGGTGATCAAGCACCAACTCATACACCTCTAAATTGATCTACATCTCTAATTTGATGTCTTCAATAGCTAATGATGAACTTTTCTTGTTCTAACACCTAAAAACCTACCTCTCTACCTCATAAAACTGATGGTAGTTCATACAAATAGAAATCTATCTCTTACATAGGCATACAACAATTCTTTCTCTTCTTTACCCCTCATACACATGCTCATGACCTTGAGGCCATTTATAATTCATAATATGATCTTATTATATATAAATAAATTATTGAAAAAACATTAATATCAGTCATACACAACCTTTGCATTACTCTTCTAACATATATTCAATGCACTTCTTCACTCTAGGTCATCCAGACAAACTAGGCCTAATTATGCCTTGAATCAATACAAAAACTTACTGATTACTTCTAGCACCACTATCAGATCTTCATCACATGTTCAAAAAGAATTTATGATTATTTTCATGCCATTACACACTTATACAAACTCTCAAACCATTTTCTTCACTATCCCATTGTCTAATTCACAAGTAATGTATCCAAAACAACCTTTTGGATCACTCTACACCTCTTTGCTCATCCTCAATATTCAAACTTTCTCATGACATTAAATAAACAATGTTAGAACCTTATAAAATATTAATAATTATTTTTTGATAGATTTTATGGCATCTTACCCTTATAAAAACTCATATATAATTCACTTCACACACCAATTCTCTAACAAGAATAATTAGGCCAAAATAACCTTATACATATGCATGATTATTTCTCAAATCAATCTTGGTCTTCCAAAACACTTTAAATTAATGGATAAACATAAAAATATATATTTTAACACATTAAATATTATATACATCAACTCATTAGGTCTGCCATGCTTCAAATGGATCAAAACAACATACTAGGCTTAAGCAAGACCTAGGCAATTAGTGCTCTATTAGGCCACACATTACACTTAGATACCAATAGACCTTAACCAAATATGGAAATATTTTAAACATTTAACACAAGGTCCTCAAATTCTTTTTTATGTTTACCATCTCATACAATGTTCCAAGTCATTTTCTCACCTTATGAAACCTCTTTTAACCCTCAAGCCTTCAATAGGTCCCATGGAGACCTAATTCACCTTCATGGAACACTTTGAGAAACTATGGTCTAGATGGTCCTTAATAATGACCCAAACCAATTAAGAAACTTTAATTTCATCCTTTATGATCCTTTTACATGATTTAAAAACATCAAATCATTCACTCATACTCTAAAAATTCCATTAGGTCTTAAAGACCTATTAGGTTTAATTAGCCCAAAAAAAAAACTATCTTCACAAATGAAGCTCAAACTAGCTGAATATAAAATTTCCAAGCACAATACACATATGTATAGAAATATTAATACCTTATGAACATCATAAAATTCATAATATACCTTCATTCAGCCTTCAAAGGCTCATAAACACCATTGTAAGAAGCCTACCCAAACCTATAATAATTACAGTCAACAAAAGTCAACTTTAAGCTATAATAGCTACACCTATACGGATAGTCAAAACTCAAAATAAATTTTTAGGATGATATATATGGATTATAATTCATTTTTAATTTTTATACAAACATGTTTTGATCAATGTATTTACTTCTAAAATCATTTCTTTGCATCCTGGTTTATTCAGAAAAAACACACTCAACAATAGTCAATTCTCACATGTAATAAATGCAATTATATGACCATTCAAACCTCCTAATCAATTTTCATGGATATAAATTTAAGTATTATACCAATTTTATTATTACACCACCATAAAATTCATACATTATCAAAAGTAATAAACAAAATACTACTGAGTGGTTTTCCTTTGTAAATTCAAACATTTGAATTCCAACAATCACTTGATATTACAAATTTGGCCATGTATGGAAATCAGTGAAATATACTTGGGAGACCAAATTTTAATCACCATAAATTTTTATATACAAAATAAAAAGACTTTAAATTTTAACCACATGATCTAGACACAAATATGAACAAACCCATATGACCACTTTCTTATGACACCTTCACAAGTGCTAATGATGACATCATAAATATGCTTACTTAGGAAGTTCTACCAAGTTGAATAAGATAACCTAAACCTTCACAAGAGTACTATAATTAATTAATTTCACTTACACCAGTACTCCAAACACTCTCTTCCCCGCATATGACCCCTCAAATATGGTCAATCACCTTGAATACCTGCACACATGATATGCACTCTCAAATCCACTTGGAACCTATCACTTTGTCATTAATGAATAATGTACTAAGATCATCTTGACATAAATTAAAATAATTTAATATCATGAAAATGCTTAAAATTTATATGTATACATAATTATCCCATGCTTGTGCCAACATAGTCACATGTGTGGCATTGGAATTTAAACATGAGAGCCTCATCAAGACAGTTTACAAGTGTTGAATTTAAGATTGAGAGTTGATTAAAATTAAAACATATTAAAATGATTTTTAGATGCTTCACATCATATTTTATCTTAAATTAAGGACCTATGATCATCTAATAATTTATTACTAGTTTCCAAAAGGGTCATATCATCATTCACCTTTTGGATTGTGTCTTATAATTGCTTGAATAATAGGGTGAGTTGAGGAGGGTCTAAGTTTTCACTTAAAAAGTAAATTGAAATTTATGACTTATTTATAATTTTTTTGACAATAGGAAGGAATGACTCAAAGCTCAAAATATTATGTTTTCACCTTTCAAAATTCTAAAAACACATGAATGCAAACCTACATGTCTACAGACTTGTAGGTTTACAATTTAGGTGAAATTCAATGAAATATATCAATACTTGAGTTGTAAAATTGAGTATGAAGATAATATAGTATATTTATAATTGGGTAAAAATAAATAACTAATTATTACATGACATGAAACAAGTCATAAACTAATGATGACACCTAACTATTAGAAATCCAATGAAGGTTAGTATAATGGGGTCTACATACTCAAATAATCATACACACAAGTATGCATAGATGATAAAAATAAGAAAGAAGTTTTAAATGGAGATTATTCACCTTTATGTTTTCAATGACCTATTTGAGGAAGGCCACATTTCATGAACTTAACACTTCAATCTCATAAAATAGCCACCTACAACAATGTACTGGACATATGATAGTTGTGTGTTTGGAAGGATGTAGTGTTTTGGGAAATTTGAGGATGATTCAAAATCCCAATAATTTAACAAAGTTATTGAATTTTTAAAGGTTTTAATTGAATATATTGACACCCTCAAATGTAATCAGACCACCCTAATGATCACCTATAGGTTACAGGGTCAACAAGATGGTTATAAGTTTGAAAAGATGATAAAGTTCAGAGTGGTAGATTTGGGTTTTGATGAATGGTTAAAAAATATAGATTCATTCAAATTAAAATAACTAAAAAAGAGAGTTCATAGAGAATATGACCAATAAAAATTTCATCTAAACCCTGATACTTCCTATTGTCACCAAATCTTGTACCCTAGAAGTTGCTTAGGCTTCTTCCAGATTTGGGAAACATGGGAACATTTCTAGGTATGTGGGTGAGCTATATTAGAAATGAGCCTATAGATATAAGGGGATAGATCCTTGAATGTATATTTAAATTTTCTTATCTATACCAACTGATTAGTTATGGGTAAAAGAGTTAGAGAATGCATGAATTGAACCTAATCTAAAGGAGGAGATGCACCAAATATTCAAAGATCCACTCTTAAGATTGAACTCATTAGCACACTAATATACTATGAATAGAGATAATGCAATGTCTAAAATGGTTTTCAAGTAGTAGTGTTTCACCTAGAGGTTAATTTGATTAACTTATGTTAGAGGGTGATGAGAGCAAGGCTTGATTAGAAGCACTTACAGTTGACTATCCACTTTATGCTTGAGACATTAACCTTAAGACACTCTAGATGACCTACAAGAAAGTTTATTAGCACTTAGGTTGAACCTAAAATTGTAAAGGGAAGATGGAAACCAATTTTTCATATCAAAAAAATACAAATTCTAAGCATAAATTAGTAAGCAACTACAAAATACTCCATTCATTGCTCTAAGAGGTACATAATATAAATTTTGGTAGAGTCTAGTCATACCAGCCTGAATGATACTTAAAAATAGCTCAAAGGCTATATTTATAAAAAGAGAGAGAGAAAGAGAGAGGTATTTTCTCACTAAAAAAAAAATCAAATGAGCACAAATCCCTTTGAACCATACTTACAACTTCCTCTACAAATTATGTTCATTCAAAAAATTTGATTGATCTTTGTCACTTCAAATGGTTACACAATTACATTATTCTCTCATCGATTATCTCTAATGGTTGTAATGGTGGGATCAAGTCATTCTAATATGGGTTTCAACATCAATGTAGTCATAACAATCAGATCCATCTTTTAGAGCTTTGTCTAGATGCCAACTACTCCTAACTAGTTTGTCATGGCATGCAAAAGTAGAGAGAAGGGTCCCTTTCATGTAGCTGGTCCTATATATGAAATTGTTAGGGTCTACGTGTTTGCCTTAGTGGTATCCTTAAAAATGTTAGCTTGAGTCCAAATTGGACCATGCTCAAACTCAACTCCATGATTTTGTCAACCTTCATCTAAGTCATCTAAGATCACCTTCATTTTATTGGCCAACAAAAATTGACTCACATCATTGATTTTTTGAGTCATCTTGCTATGTTAATCTAACTGATGAAAATGAATGCAATCCATATATCCTCTACCAAATGGAATGTGCTCATGCTACTTTTCAATCATGCATTGATCTTAGGATCCTATTGTTAGCCTCTACTTTATGCACTTATACCATGTGGTGGCCTCTTGAGCTCCTTGACCTTTTGACTCCTCTTATTCTATCATATCAAGATGGATGAAGTAACACAAGCCATTAATGTCTTTGGTCCCACTTTCCTACCAGTCCATCTCTCATCATTGGATTTATATTCTGCTCTTAAGATCATGCCACTTATCACTTACACATTCAACCTAGGGATCATTTGCAATCTTTAGACTCAAATGGTCATTTCCCATGGATTAAACTTGATGTTTGTGTGCCTATATTTACATATTTGAATTTCAATGGTTACTTGACATGGCCTAAATTTGACACTTGCATGAATGTCTTACTCTACATGACCAATTTTAAAACTCCATAACTTGAGCTAAAAAGCTTATGCAGACATGAAACTTATAGACCATGTTCCTAACATGATTAACTCTATGATGCTACAATTCTAAAGTGTATTTATAAAATAGACAAACCACTATCTAGTCTAGTTATTCATGATGTCCTAATGATGGTTAGGTCCCTTTACTTTCCCAAGCCATTTTGATTCAATCTTTCAAGGTCCTGATGAGTTTCCAAGATTGTATCAATCTAGTCCATGTCCCTATAAGCTTATGAACATGGTGAGATCCTACTTAGACAAATTTTAAAGGTTTGGAAATTTTTTTATCTAAAACCATTCAATTTCATTGGATATTTGCATCATGCATATTGCTTCAGATCATTTGCTATGGAAATTTTTCTTGAGACACTTTCCTTAAAATAATTAAGGAATTTTCTTGTGGATAATTTCCCCAAGCTATGTCTTTTGGGCCTTTTACCTTGATTGAATTTCCTTTAGGAATTTTATTGTGGCTGATTTCCCTAAAATAAAGGGTCTTTAGGACTTTTTATAAGGACCTTTTGCTTCAGACATTTTCTCCAAAAGAAATATGTCTTCAGAAATATTGTCTCAGACATTTTGTCCAAAATAAAATGCCCTTAGGGAAATTATCTCAGACAATTTTCCCAAAATATTTGTGTCCTTAGTCTTTTTCTACAAACAAAATGTTCAAAAAAATTTGGTCTTCAAAAAATTTGTCACAAAACATTTTCCCTAAAATAAATCCTTGCCTTGGCTAAAGTATAGAAACATTTTTCCTAAAATAATTCATGCCCTTGGCCAAATAAATTGAAACAAATTCTCTAAGATAATTATGCCTTGTATTTTTTTAGAACTTTTGTTGTAGACATTTTGTCTGAAGGGAATATGATTTTAACATTTTTCTTGAACACTTTCCTTGAACAATTAGTCTTTGGAATTTTCGCAAAGACATTTCCATCAGGATTTTCGAAAAGACATGAAACCTGAATACCTGAGAACAATTATAGTACCTAGCCAAATGTTGAAATATTTCTTAAGTGTAAACTAGAATTTTTTGGACTTGCTCTTGTAACTACTTCGACACCATGAAAACCTACCACTTGCACATATGACCCTAAAATGACCCCTAAGACACCAAATGACATAAGGACTATGTTATACTATGACCAAAACTTAGAATGGCATATGAAATGACATCAAATGAGTTGTAACATACCCCATGACATTATAAAAAGTCCCTTATATAATATTTGGACTATAAGGGGTTGAATCATTTTGGCTTGAGGTAAAAATGGTCAACATCTTTGAAAATTTCCCAAGAGTGGCATGATTGCTATGTCATGACCAGTTGCCTAATCTTGTCCATTGGGTTATGGAGTCATAAGTATACATCAAATGAGCTGCAACACACCCCATGACATTATAAAAATTCCCCTATACAAGATTTGGACTATAATGGGTTGACCCATTTTGAACTGAGGTAAAAATGGTCAACATCTTTGGTGATTTCCCAAGGGTGGCATGATTGCTATGTCATGACTAGTTGCCTAATCTTATCCATTGGGTTATGGAGTCATAAGTATATAGGTTTGATATAGAAACTACCCTCTTGTTTATACACAATAATGATATAAAACAACAAGAAAATTACATAAAATAGAAACACATAGGTGCCTCAAAATTACTTATTGAACACAACACAACAAGAAAAGAAACACAAAACTAATCTAATATTTACAAAATAGACCTTCAATTTTCAATAGTAGGGTTTCAAATCTATCCCATTCATAAGGATAGGGAAATCTTCTCCATTCATCCTTGATAACTGAAAAGAGTTGCTTTGCTTATACTTGATGAAGATACATGGTCCACTCCATAGGGTATCAAATTTGGTGTCTCCCTAGTTTTGCTCTATCTTCATCCCATTTCAATACTATGTCACCTTCTTGAAATGATCTTGGAGTTGCCTTATTATCAAAATAACTCTTCATTAATATTTGGTGATGCTCCATAGCTTGGTGAGATTTATCTCTAGTCTCTTGCAACTCCATTAATTCTATAAATCTCACCTCTATTGGAGTGTTCTCAAGAAACTCTAATTTATGTGATAACTCTAAGGCAGGTAACTCTTGAGAGATAGATAACCTATCTTCCCTTCCATAGACAAGAATAAAAGGAGAATTCCCTATTTACCTCTTGGTAGTTATCTTATCATCCCATAAGGTTATCTTCAATTTGGTATACCAAGATCTTTGGTTATGCTCCAAAGTTCTCTTGATGATTCTGATCATATTCTTGTTAGTAGATTCAACCAACCATTACCCTAAGAGTAATAGTTGTATGAAGTAATCAAGAATATTCCATTAATATTTACCCAATCAGCTATCTTAGCACCCAAAAAATTAATAACATTATCTAAAATTTTAGTATAAGGAGGCCAAACCTTTTTATGATGCTCTCATATAACTCCAAGATAGCATTCTCATTAGCTTCCTTCAATGCTACTACCTCAACCCATACTATAAACTAGCCATTTTTTGTGAGTACCCATTTATGATAAACACTTAATCGGGGATTTATCATGCCACTAAAATCAATACTGCATTGCATGAAAGGTTGATCAACTTGGATAGGTTTTAAAGGAAGAGATGCAAGATTCTATTTTCCTAAAAAGAAAGCACATTGTCCACACCTTCTTACCTAAGCATGAAAATCCTTGAAGAGGTTGGGTCAATAATAACCTACCCTCATGATCTTGGTAGTTGTGGTTCTTAGAGAGAAATGACCTCCTACTATCCCATTATGGAACTTCTCAAGCAACACTGCAAACTGATCATTATCAATACATATCAATAGCAAACCATTGATGTCCCTCCTAAAAGTCACATCATCCACAAGAAAAAATGGAATAGATTGAAATATAAAATATCTCCTTTGTTATATACTCATATTATTAGGATACTCACCATTTTGAAGAAATCTAATCACATCCTGTGTCTAACTTTGTGGAGGCAATAAAGTAGTTGATTGGGAATAATCATGATTGACTACAGCCTCTTCCTTTAAATCATGAAGATATTAAGATAGATGTTCATAAATTATTTTAACCCTTATCAATTTTTTCACTTTGATATCAACATCATTTTCCATTACCTTATTGATCCACCCTGCCCTCTTTTCACTAAGATCTTTTCTCAAAAGAAACTCTTTGGTGCTAGGATGAGAGACCATAACATGAATCTTATTATTTGAAACCATATGTCTAAACTTCTTTAGTCCCCTTACAATATCAAGTAATTATTTCTCTATAAAGATGTACTTGACTTCATAATCTTCTAAACCTTAAATAAAGAATGTAGTTGACTGTTCCACACCCTCATCATTATTTTACATTAGCATGGCTGAGATAGTATCAAGTTAGTAATGAATAGAACATGAAGTCTTTAGTAAAATCAAGATTCACAAGAGGAGGATTATACAATTTATTTCTTCATGAATTCAAAACTATTCTTACCCTCTTTGGTCCAAGAAAAGACTTGGTTCTTTCTGAGATAGATATGATATGTTTCACCAAAAATGTAAAACTAGGTATGAAACTCCTTAAAAAATTTATCTTGCCTAAGAAACTTTGAAGAGCTTTATTATGCAAGGGAAATGATAAGCCTAAAATAACTTCTATCCTCCTAGGATCAATTTTCAAACCATTCTTGGAAATAATATGTCCCAAGAGCTTACCTTCATGAATAGAAAAGATGCATTTCTTTGGATTAAGAGATACTCCATATCACCTACATAGTTCAAACACTTATCTCAAATGTTGCATGTGTTCATTAGCATCTTTAGAAAATATTGTTGTATCATATAGATAAACCAATAACACTCATTAATCAAACCTTTGAAAGCCATGTCCATTGCTCTTTGAAAAGTGGCATCAGCATTGGATAGACCAAAGGGCATCTTCCTATAAGAAAAATTTACCCATTTAGTAGTGAAGGTTGTCTTAAACTAATCATCCTCACTGACTAAAATCTTATTATAGCCTAAATATACATCTAAAAGAGAGAAACATTGAGAACCTGAAACCATTTACAAAATCTACTCCATTGAGGGCAGAGGATAGTGATCTTTGAGTGACACTCTATTAAGATATCTAAAGTATACACAAAGTCTTATCTCCCCATTATTATTTATAATAGGCACTAGGTTATCTACCCATGTTTAATGCTTAATGGGAAATATTATCTCAAATTCAAGGAGTTTGGTAAGCTCTAACCTCATGAGTTGCTCAACCTTGGGGTTGATTGGTCTTTACTTCTATCTAATCGGTTTAACTCCAAGTTCTAACTCAATGGTATGGTGCGATAGGATATGATCAAATCCTTTGAGGTCCATATATTACCAAGAAAATAAATCATGAAACTCTCTACACATCTCAATGAATGCTTGCTTCTCTAATGTAGAACATACCTTGCCTAGTTTGAGGAGTTTATCCTTGAAGATCAAGACTCTTTCATAATTCTCCTCTTTTGTAGACATTATCACTTTATCATTATTTTTTTTATCATTCTCATTGAAGATACTTTCTAATGTCACCAAACCCTTAGGTATCTTATTGGTCCTTAGTTTCACAATATGGTCACCTAATTATTCTTGGAGTCTATTTTGATTCCTTGAAGAAAAATCAGCCTCATTTTGTAAGAATCATGCAATGTGTTTATCACTATAAAACACTTTCCAAGATATTTAATATTAGGTACATAAGTTCTGAGAATTATCTTAATATGAAACTATTTTCCCTCCTCTTTTATGGTAGTTGGAGTATCAAATTGAGCTCCTATGGTAGCTAGTCTATCAACATGACTATTTTACTCCCTTAGGACTAATTGTATATTGAATACATTGAAGTATTATAACAAATACCATACCCTATGCATATATGAATTAAGTAAAGGTATCTTGTTAGCAACCACATTCCTCACCTAATGCACAATCTATTCACTATCTCTATATAATTGCAAGTTCTTGATTCATTTTCTCCTTACCTATTGAAGGCCATGAATTATACTTTCATACTTGACCACATTATAAGTACAAATAAAATGAAATATTTATAAAGCATAATATTATTGTTTAGATGGGGAGACCAACATAGCACTAGCCCCTACACCAACTTTACTTCTTAAACCATAAAAAAACATCTTCCATAGCTTATCATCATCACCCTCTTCTTTGGTAAGTATGTAATGAAATTAATTAGATATTTAAAGAGCACCATTCATTCATATAGAAAATCATCAATGATAGGAATTGGAAACTTATCTTTGATAGTGTACTTGTTGAGTTCTCTGTAGTCAGGGCACATCCTCCAAGTGTCATATTTCTTTCTCACCATGAAAATTGGTGAAGAGTATTCACTTTGGCTATGGAAAATGATTCTTGCATCCAACATCTCTTGTACCATCTTTTCAATTTCACTTTTTTGGGCATAGGGATACTTGTATGGACTGATGTTGGGTGGTGTACTGCCAAGAATAAGTGTTATAGCATGATCATGTATTTGGCTAGGTGGAAGTCCTTTTGGCATGTCTCCAAAAATAAGGGAATGAGAATTAATTATTTATTACAGATCAAGAGGTGGAGATGGTTGAGTTGGTTATACTTCCATAGAAAATAAGAGAGCTACAAATCCCTCAACACCCTTATAGAGAATCTTTGTCATTTGATGGGAGATAACAAGTTGGGGAGATTTAGCCTTTAATACTCTTAGCTCAAATGTCTTTTCTTTAGAATGAAAATACATGAATAATTCTTGAAAATTCATCTCAATAGTGCCCAAAGTGGTGAGCCATTGGACTCCCAGAACAATATCAGCTCCACCCATTATAATAGAAAACATAGGAGAATCCAATAAGTAGTCTCCCATGGCCAAATTAATACTATGACATTTTTTTGAATAGTTGACAGTACCACCATCTACAATCATAACCTAAAATTTTGGAGCTAGATAAATGAAATAGTTCAAATGAATAGCCAACTTATTTTGGATGAAGTTGTGTGTGTTCCCAGAATCAATCAAGATAGTGACTTTCTATTTCTTAAGGAAACCCATCACCTTAAGATTTTGGGAGTACTAATACCTGACAGGGCATGACATGAAATAGTAGGTTGAGAGTCTTCAGATTCCTCCTTAGGAACTTCTACATCTACATCATGTACTTTTGCATCATCATTAGCACCTTCAATGTAAAATAGCTTTTTTTTAGCACAATGATGGTCTTTGCTCCATTTTCTATCACAACCATAACACAACCCTTTGGCTTGATTCTCCTCAATTTGTTGTGTTAATCTGGTGGGATGTGGAAATGATGGTGCTGGAAAGTTGTGATCATGATTAGTAGTGAAATTTTTCCTTTTGACCATCTCTTTTTATTCTATCATGCATGCCTTAGGGATATCTTTTGATACAGATGTTGGGTTAAAATTTGAACCTCATATTGGATGCTATCTTTGAGGCCACCCAAAAATAGATCCATCAAATTTCTCTTAGTGATATTTTCCACTTGTAAAGAGAGATTCTACTATTGATGAATATAATATTTCATAGTTCCTATTTGCCACAGCTTGGCTAATTGGATAACATAGTTATCAGAGACATTATTCTGATAATGAGCTATTAAGTCTTCAGTAAAAATATTCCATGTAATAGGAGAACCATTTTTTTCTTTTGATCATATAACCAACGATACTAAATTAATTGCTCAGGTTCCATATACAGAGGCACCACCATCACCCTATGAGAACTAGGGGTTTGATGTATCTCAATACATTCTCAATTTGGGTAATCCAAGTGAGAGGATCCTTACCATCAAACTTATGCATGTCTACTTTTGGAAGCATCAGTTTCATACCAACATGGGAATTGTTGAGAGGAGGATTTGAATGCTGAAGTGGAGGGTTGTTAGGCTAAAATTGAGATGTGAGGGTAGCTAATTGCATAGTGATGTTATAATTCACTGTGAACTCCATTAATCTCTCTACACATCCCTAAAACATTAGCTTGGACTGTAACAAAGTCATCATGCCTCACCAAGTTTTTTATGTCCTCTTAAAGCTAAGAAATCACTAGATCTAAAGTTCCAGATTCCATGCCATCGATAGGAGTCTTAAGTTTTTGGTGCCCCTTTTCTTCCTTGAGTTGAAGGACCTACCATAAACAAACCCTAAGAGGGTTTTGACCCTAAAAAAAGTGTACCAACAAATGGTACCATTGTGATCACCTTGTCAAGATGAACCAAATGATTACCTTTGCATACTAGAGTAAAATTTTTAGTACCAAAAAAGTGTACTGATAGAATATAATGTTGTGATCATCTCATCAAGATAAATCCAATGACTAAAAGTCTACAAGGGGGAAAAAAATTTCAAACTTTTTTTAAATATTTTATTTCAAAAAAGCATTTCAAGCAATACTATGCTAACGAAATAAATTAATTCTTCCCAGATTGCAAGTTATGTTTTTTCACTTTCACTACTCCTAAAAGCCATGCCTTGCAATATCTGAAAAAAAATATTGCAGGAAACTTGTCTAAATCAAAGCTCTGATACCACTTGTAATGAAATTACTTAGATATTCACATAGAATGATTTTATATTGCATAGAATAAGAAAATATGAGAGATTACACAATGATAATTAATAACAAAATAGAATATTAGATAATATAGAAAAGTCACTTTGAGGGGGAAACCTTCATAATAATGAACTAATAGCAAAATACTTAACATAATGATTAAAGACTAACCACTACCTCCTATATATAGTCCACTTAGCCAAGGTTATTCCATAAGCTGACCAATCTAAGAACATAGATAAATGTAACAAGTAAATAAAAGAGGTATGCAAGCCACAAGTTAGCCACACATATCCCTAGACACACTAATGGTTAAGGGCATAACAAAGTAGAGGTGTTGGTATTTTTTATTCATGTATATAATATACTCCTAGGTGAGTTTCCTCCAAGAGAGCATAAGGGTCATGCTCATAAGTGTTAGTACCATATTCATCAAGAAATAAATCTAAAACACCCTATATCTTGGAAGAAGTGCCATCATCTACAATAGAGTCCTTTTCTTCATGAGCCACATAATTCAAGTTGGAACTTATCTTAATATAAGGCTCAATATGAAACCTTGAAAGGGGTTATGTCATAATTGTCACCCTGGCCCTGTACCTTATTTTAAAGGACAAGAAAGACTAGTTAGCTAATAGGTAGCCACATATCTTGGCTGTGAAGTCCCTTGATAGGTATATTGTAAAGTGGGTTGAGAGATCAACCACAACTATGTCTTGTAAGATAGGAAAACTAGGACAATCATGTAAGAAAACCTTAAAGAATTTTATCAATCCTACTATCTTAATAGGTATACCATCTAATTGAAGGACCCCTTTGCTATGTGGCTCATATTTCAAGCCTAGTTTATCAACTACAACTTTGGGCATGACAGAAGTAGAAGTTACACTATCAACTATGCAATTATGTACCATCTTATCACCTATAATGAGGGTGAGGTAAAATGGTGGAGGTTTTTCAGCCCTATTGGATGTTTCAATAATGGTAATATGGGAATTTACAAGAGAAACATGACCATGACTTTGATTTGAGGGTGACATACTAACAGGGATAACAAATAACTACTTTTGTAGGAGTTCTTTTTGACTAGGCATATGAAGAACACCCCAAAAAGAAATGGATGTTTTAGTGTTATTCAAAGAATCTACAATGTTTAAAGATGCCATACGTACTTTGTCTTGGGCTCTTGTAGGTAGAGAATTACTTGTAAATTGAGGAATATGAGCAAACCTTACCATATTTTGACTTGATGGAGATGTAGAAGCTTTTAGAACTATCACACTTGTAGCTATGTCTTGTTGCCTTGTAGGATGATTAGATGAGCTTGTGGACATGCTACTACAACCTGTTAGATCCTTCCTCTTAGTCCTTATATTATATATGATAAAGGCTCCTTGATTTATAAAAAAAGTATCTTTAACCAAAAAATTGGTGAAGATCTCTCCTTGAGCTTGCCAATCCTCATTTACTTGCATCATCACCTCACCCTCAATTGATAAGAGGGGGTAACTACTCCTTGAAACACTATATATTTATGTCTATTATCATTTACAACCATGAATTGGTCTTGATTGTAATATTCTCCTTGCACCAAATTGTTTTGAACTAGTGCCTTCTCCCTTACATTGGTGGTAGAGTTAGGATTTTATGCATTAGTAAGCATATTGGGATTAGGTTACCAATGGCCTCTTCCTCTTCCATATTTTTGACCATACTATTGATGATAGGGGTAGGGATTCTGATAGGTACCTTGTTGCATATTAATTTGCCTATTTTGAGCCTCTAAGGCTAGAAAATTTGATTTTTAATTGATTTAACCTTTTTGGGAATAATTGGGGTTTTTGTTCCTATTTAGTTAAAAGTCTGAGTAAAGTAAATCAATAAATAATTATGCTATAATTAAATTTATGATTTGTTAATTTTGATTGTTGTTTAGACTTTCTAAAAATAACAAGTGAATAGAGAGAAATATAACCTAGCTTAGAACTGTGTTTGTCTAATTAAGATAGAGGTTGATATTGACTATGTAGAACTGAGACAATATCAAGAATCTAGACTTGGATTTTTTTTGGTGAAAGGATAAGGGCACCAAAAATATGACACTTCAAGGTTTGAAATTATATTCTTATTCCTACCATTATTTTCCAAATTGGTCATAGAGGTCTAAGCTTTTTAGATTCTATCTGCCACTCTTGTATAACCCTGCTTGTGAAATTTCAAAGCTTAACTCTCAATGGAGCTCCTTATAAAGATGATTTATCTTCAATCCTAGGTCTCTAATAAGCTTGAATAGGACTTTGAGAAAAGAAGGGGGTTAGTGTGTGTAATATGCACTAGACATGATTCACACCCTGTGTATGGGAACATTACTTACATACCAATACTATGAAGAGGGATCAAGCCATATGTAGCTCTCCCTTTGAAAGTGCTTAGTGTAATTGTGATATGAGAATGCAAGAAATGCTAAAAATAGATATGTTTAAGGTGGTTAGAGGCTGGTATAATGATTTAAATGAGATTTTAAGTGTATTAGCTGGATGTATGTAGAGAATAGGGAATATTGATTTAATAGTCTTGCTTGTATTCTTTCTTACTTAGTGATATTTTCCAACCCTTTCCAAATAATCTTTGAATGGGATTATATAGGGATCTATTGGTCATCATCTAAATGCAATCATACTAGGCTAACATAATGAAGAGGAAGAATCAGGGAAAATGGTAATTTGGGATCAAAATGTGATTAGATAGGAGCACTAAAAATGGGACACCCTAGGGTCCAACACTATAGTCTAAGTTGGGCACTATTGTATTGAGGGTACAAGACCTAGGGAGATGGAATAAACATGTAAAAATGGTCTTGGTTAAGCTAGAATGAGGTCTTGAAAGACTATAGATGACTGAGAATTAGTGAAAAGGTGCCTAGAAGGGTCATGAGAGTAAGAAAGAGGTAAATATGGGTTGGGTGTCATTATCCACACTCAAATTACCAATTTTTGCATTTTATATGACTACATTTGCCCCTCCTTTATTCTAGTGATGTAGCAAAGCAAAATACTAAGATAAAAGAAAAATATAAGTGTACCTAAACTTACCTATAAGGGTGAAGCTCATGAAGCTATTATGATGTTGTGTGTGCATAGAGAGATCACATGGTGAAGTGTGAATCTATAAGAAAAACAAAGAGTAGATTAGTTCTTACTAGATACACTATATCTAAAATAAGAACACACAAATTTAAGTAAGAGAGAGAAGAAGAGAAAGGAATTAATCCACCTTACTAGGTATGTGAACCAATACAAAACCTATTATGATGCTGAGTGATCTAGATTATGTTGAGTAATGCTGGAAGGTGTTGTACCAAGAGTAATATCATGAATAGAACTGAGTGCTCAATTCCCTAAGAGTGGCTCAAGAATGTAAAGGTTGGCTCTTTGGCTCCATCATCACCTAATAAGTGAATCTATATGATCATAATTGTGCTAATCAATTTTTGGACTATGTGTCTAATCCATCTAAATAGGTATCTCAAGAATAGAAAGGCTAGTTATTCCTTTGAATCCATCATTACCTCATGAAGGGAAGCTATAAATTAATATTGATATGAAATGTGTGTCAAATGAAATGGCTCATAAATCTCATGAATGCTCTATAATATGACAATGTTGGTGTGGATAGATGAATGTATGCTGGAAACTAGGCCACTCTGAAAGATGGATCTTAGGCTTTTATAGAAGCCACTCTGAAACTAGAAACTAGGCTTATATAGAAGCCACTTAGGAACTTAGAAACTCAAGAATGTAGAGATTAGGATTGTTTGAAAGCCACTCTGAAATGATGCTAACCACCTACAAATGGAATAAGGCACATAATTGCTAAAAATGCTTGGGTAATGCCAAAATTAGAAAGAAAAGAAAATAAGTGTGCCATGTACATTGCCCCTAATCACTGGTGTCTGAAACTTGGATTTTGATCTAGAAGTTATACCAACTATCATATATGAAGCTAGAAGTGAGATCCGCCAAGCCATGTATGGTGCCCCTATATTTGTATTCTCTAAGCAAAAATGTACTAAAAACTACTGATTCTAAATTAGTTTGAATGTGCAAAATTGTAGTTAAACCTACTTTTTTGCTTGCTTCTAGAAAATTTAGTTTTTATACTATTTGGACAAGAGCACCAAAAAAATGACACTCTAGTGTTTGACATTATTGTCCATGTCTGATGTTGGTGTCCTTTTCTAAAATTAAAAACTATGCTAGAATCATCAGTATTTTTTTGATGTATTCTACCTAGTTTGATCTCTAATAACTGTTTTGAGCTGTTCTAAAAGCTAGATTTTGATTGTAAGGATTTTTGATATCTGTGATAAAACCCCTATTTGTTTAACCTATTTTTAGGGTAGGAGTGAAGACCCTGTAATGAATGAACTTAGAAGAAAGAGCCTTATAAGTGTGTTATGATACAAAGATATATGATATAGTAATGATAATTGACAAGATATCTCAAGATATAGCATGGTTTGTATTGAGAGATTGTTAGATCAATAGGGGTATGCCTAGATAGATATAAAAATATAATGAAATGTATTGAACTGGAACTAAAATGAGAAGTCTAATTAATTTTTAATTTTTAGTTAGAGGGATGAAGCATGATGTCCATTATGGTATCCAAGAAAGTAAGATAAATGCATGATGTGGATCATGGCATTGTAAGCAATGAGAATTAAACAAGCAATAATCACACAAGGTAAGAAACAATAAGCATACAAGGGTGGCCAAGGGGCCACACAAACAAGGGACATTAACACATGCCACTCAAATTAGAAAGCAAGCATACAAGGCATGTTCAAATTCTGCATACACAAACAATTGAAATAAGGACATAGAAGAGTACAAACAAGGGACATTGGAAAATGTCCAAAGGCACACACATGAATAAAAATGAAGGACATTGGAAAATGTCTTAAGGCAAATACAAGAGACAAACAAGAAAATGCAATCACATCAAGCTAATGTTAAGAAATAAAAAAAATCATGTAAGAACTGGAAATACAATCATGATCTAACTAATCAAATCAAGAATTTGAAGGTATGCAAGACATGTTAGTAAAAGACTAGGTATATGTTAATAAATAGACAAGTGTTATATACTAGTGAGTGTAAATAGAGTAATTTATGTAAGCTAGTAAATAATGTACATCAACATGATAACTAGAGTGTGTGGTGTAGGAATGACATAACCTAGATGGTGTAGTCATATAGAAGATGCTCCCAGTGGGTATGTATATCGATGTATGTCTTGATGTAGAAGTTGGATGCCCCCTCAATGGGTAGAGTGAAGCAATCAAAGAGTTAGATGTCACTATACACACTTAATGAAGATCAAGTGAAGCATGTTAATGTACATAAATTGATAAATAATAGCATAGAACAATAGATGTAAGTTTAACATGATAGTAGATATGTAAAGCATGGATAATACATACAATCAAAATGTTTTTAGTTTTTTAGAGTTATTTGTATGCTTTTGTATTATGAAATATTGTATTATTTTTGAATTTTTGAAAGTTTTGAGCTTTGTACAATCAAGAAATAGAAACTATTTATAGGTATTATAAAATGATACTAACTAATGAGTCTCATGGGAAACTACCTATCATGGTGTCATGTATCAAGGATATGAATCATGTGTATTCATGAAGCACGATGGAGATGTTGAGGCTGTGTTCTGAAAGCCATATATGTTATAAATTCTTTGAAATATTTAAAGTGGAAACTGACTATGGGGTCCCCCTATAACTCTAAGAAGTGGGTGCAACTATAAGGATCTTATGGACCCATCTAAAAGTAGGGAAAGATATCTAAAAATGTGCTTTATGTGTAGACCCATGAAATTTCAATGATACTACCCTGGGTGTGAATACTATATTTGGGAGCTATCTAGAATTTGAAAACCATGTTTGTTGTGAAAGAGACCTTTATGGAGGTGTATGAACTCACTGAGCTAGTTGTGGATGCCTTAATTGTGTCTAAATATAAATTGGATGAAGAATTGGAATGGGTGGAACAACTAAAACTGATGGTTTAATAGAAACTAGTGATTGTAAAGAGGAAGATGGATCTAAAGTGGGAATTGGTAACTCATATGGAACTATGCCAACTATAACATCTTAATTAGTGTGAATGAATTTCATGCATCTATGAATTGTAGAAGGTACTACTCAAAGTTTTTGAATTCATCATCAACCAAGTAACATATCAAAAACTCTTACACTGGGAACAATAGTCAATGGTGTGGCCACATGTGTTAGACCCACTTGTAAATGAAGTATAATTTCACCTAATAAACTCTATATATGCTCACTAAATCCACTGATAACTATGTTTGTTAGTGTGATATACTTCTCTAAATATCCTACATGCTATAATAATGTCATGGTGCACATGTTCACACTGGATCCATTGTCTATGAGAACACTATGAATAGGATGATTATGAATGTGAGCTCTAATAAAGAGTGCATGATAATCTATATCATCCTTAATGATCTCCTGCTCTAAGAAGGACATGGAAGGTCTAGCTGTAACTTTGGAATTGCATACACCAATAATGTTGGTAAAAGAATGTAACTCAACTGGAGGTGCCTTGAATGTATCTAGTGGTAAAGGAGAAGATTGTGCCATTAAAGGGGGTTGTTGAGACATAGTTTCCCCCATAGTGTCATTTTCAACTAGTTTCTCTATGGCTTGAGAAGATTAACCATTGTTCACTCTTTGTTGTTCTTCTTTTATTATTTTAAGCATGTCATCTTACATGTTAGGATGTTTAGTTAAGAGTCATTGAAGTTACCTTTTATCAATTTCATCAAAATTGATATATTGGGCCATTGGTAAAGTAGGAAAACAAGTTCAAATTTGATTGATTTTTTTTCAAAAAGTTGTAATAGGCAAAGTGTGATATAAAAAAATACTGAATATAGGAAATGTAAAGTTCTAAAAATAGTTAACTAAAATTTACATAAAAAGGATACGAAGCTCACAAACATGTAAGGTGATAACTTAAGAAGCAATGGGACCTAGTATGGGCAATTAGGGTTTTAACATATAATATTAGGGTTGCAACTAGGGTTTGGAAAAAATAAATATTTTTACAAATTGCTATGAAATTTTGAAATTTGAATGGATTTTTTGATTTAAATATGCTAGTAAAAATTCATAAAATGATTGGGACCTAGTGTGGGAAACTAGGGTTTGAAAGAAAAATATTTAAAATTACTAATTTAAAAAAAAATTTAATGCTAATTTTTTATTTTATTGTATAAGTAAAAAATCAAAAAAATAGATGAAAAATTAGTAGAAAATTTACCCTAGGGTTTCTAGGATTTTTATGCATAAATGAAGTAAGTTGGGTTTACCAAATGATTTAACCTTTTTGGAAATAATTATGGTTTTTATTCCTATTTAGTTAAGAGTCTAAGTAAAATAAATTAGTCAATTATTTGAAGAGGGATCAAGCCATATGTATTTCTACCTTTGAAAGTGATTAGTACAATTATGATATAAGAATGCAAGAAATGCTAAAATTGGATATGCTTGAGGTGGCTAGCGGCTAGTGTAAGGATTTGAATGAGATTGTAAGTGTATTGGCTAGCTATATGTAGAGAATAGGGGAGATTGCTTGAATAGTCTTATTTATATTCTTGTTTACTTAGTGATATTTTCTAACCCTTTCCAAATGATCTTTGAATAGGATTATATAGGGATCTATTGGTCATGGGTTAAATTCAATCATGCTAGGATGACATAATAAAGAGGATGAATCAATGAAAAATGGTAATCTAGGCTCAAAATGTGATTGGATAGGAGTATTAAAAAGGGGACACCCTAGGGTTTAGTGTTATAGTCCAATTTGGGTGCTATTGTCATGAGGGCATGGGACCTGGGGGATGGAATAATCATAGATAAATGGTCTTGACTCAGCTATAATGAGGTCTTGAAAGCCTAAAGATGATTAAGAATCAATGAAAAGGTACCTAGAAGGGTCATGAGAGCAAGAAAGAGGGAACTATGGGTTGGGTGTCATTAGCCACACTCAAGTTACCAATTTTTGCATTTTATATGACTACATAATCAACATTATTTTTTGCTTTCCTAGGAGCCACCTTAGATTTGTTTTTAGCATTAAGAACTTGAGCCACTTCTAGAGTGCTAGCAGAAGTATGAGACAAAGGAAGCATATATGCCTTAGGAGGCAATATTCTAGCTTGGATGAGACTATTCTTAGCTTTGATAGCAATATCATACGCTTCAATAAGAGTGAAATATCCCATAGATTGAAACATGACAATTATTTCAGTCTCAATGGATTTCAAGTGAGTAGGGAATACAAAACTAGTAGGTGGTCTCATAGGAGGAGGCGATTTATGCCAAGTCTTATGAAACCTTTCATTGAAGTCATGCATTATTTATTTGGACCCTATTTTTATCATGTTGAGTTGATGTATGAGAGAGGCATGGTCACTTTCATTTCCAAATATGGAAGTCAACTACACTCCAAAATCATCCCATGTTATGATGCATCCACCTTCTAGAGTCTTATACCAATCAAGAACCTTCCCTATAAGGGACATGGCAAGGATACTAATGGAAATGTTCTCTCAAATAATATTTTGGAAACTACAAAAGTTAAAAACATCTATAATGTGATCACTGGGTATGACATGAATCTCACCAATGAATGCGGGCACACCTTTCATAGCATTAGGAGGAATGGCATCATATACGTGAAGTTGAATTGGATTATCAATATTGAAGGAAGGGAAAGAATGAGTTCTAGACATGTTTGATTGTTTAATATCTTTAACTTATTTAGCCTCTTCAACCTCTTCCTAGAAAAATCTAATCATTTTTTAAAGGGAAGATTAGGCTGTGGGTACTAAATTTCAAGAGGGATTTTAGGCTGAATGGGTAAGTCAATGGGATTGACTATTCTAGTAGAGGATGACCTAGTGAGGACAATGAATTATGAAGTTAATTTTATAACAAAATAATGGTTTAGAACCAAATTTACCTTGAAGGAGTCATCAAATGCTGAGTAGCACACCAATTTACAATTGATGTTTATCAAGACTAGCATTCGCCTTAACAAGTTGTCTTGAAAACAATGTGTCCCATAAAGCATGTAAAGAACTATTTTCACCAAATCTTGCACCCTAGAAGAACTTGTTTAGGCTTCTTCAGAATTTGGGCAACATGGGAACATTTCTAGGTATGTGGGTGTACCTATATTAGAAATGGGCCTCTAAATTTAAGGGGCTAGCTCCCTGAATGTATCTTGAAATCCTCTTATCTATACCAACTAATTTATTATGGGGAAAAGAGTTAGAGAATGAATGAATTGAACATACTCTAAAGGAGGTGATGTACTAAATAGTTAAATATATACTCTTAAGATTGAACTCATTAGCATACTAATAGACTATGAATAGAGATAATGCAGTGTCTATAATGGTTTCTAAGCAATAGTTTTTCACCTAGAACTTAGGCTATATGGTGATGAGAATAAGGCTTGATTAAAATAACTTATATTTGACTATCCACTCTATGCCTGAGACATCAAATTTAAGACAATCTAGATGACCTGCAAGAAAGTTTATTAGCATTTAAGTTGAACCCAAACTTCTAAAGGCAAGATGAAAACCACTTTTACATATCAGACAAATATAAATTCTAAACATAAATTACTAAACAATTAAAAGATACTCTATTCATTACTTTAAGAGGTACAAAATATAAATTTTGGTAGATTTTAGTCATACTAGCTTAAGGGATACTTAACAATAGCTCAAAGGCTATATTTATCAAAAAGGAGAGAAAGAGAGGGATTTTGGCACTTAAAAAGGAATCAAAATGAGCACAAATCCCTTTGAACCATAGTTATAACTACCTCTACAAATTATGCTCATTCAAACCTTTTGATTGATCTTTGTCACTTTAAGTGGTTGCA
Organism: Torreya grandis; assembly: GCA_037957365.1. Taxonomy (NCBI): domain Eukaryota; kingdom Viridiplantae; phylum Streptophyta; class Pinopsida; order Cupressales; family Taxaceae; genus Torreya; species Torreya grandis. The sequence continues at coordinate 2,642,939 of JARHVA010002227.1, forward strand.
TAGTTACATTATTCTCTCATTGATGATCTATAATGGTTACAATGGTGGGATCAAGTCATTCTAAGTTGGGTTCCAACATCAATGTAGTTAAAATAATTAGATCCATATATTAGAGCTTTGTCTTGGTGTCAAATACTACTAACTAGTTTGTCATGGTGTGTAAAAGTGGAGAGAAGGGTCCTTTTCATGTAGCTAATCCTAGAGATGAAACCATTGAGGTATATATGTCTGCTTTGGTAGCATCCTTTGAAATGTTGGCTCGGGTCCAACTTAGATCATGGTTGAACTTGACTCCATGCTTTTTATTTACCTTTCCCCATCAAAAATTGCTTTTTCAACCTTCATCTAAGTCACTTGGGCTCACTATCATTTGATTGGCCATCAAAAACTAACCTAGATCATTGATCTTTTGACTCATCTTGCTCTATTGATTTTACTAATGTGAACAAACATAATAAGTAGATCCTCTACCAACTAGAACTTACTCATGCCACTTTTCAATCATGCATTGATTTCAAGATCCTATTATCAGCCTATTTCTTTATGAACTTACACCATATGGTGGCCTCTTAAGATCTTTTACCTTTTGACTCCTCTCACTCTATCAAATCAAGATGGATAAAGAAACATGAGACATTGATATTATTGGGCCCACTATCCTACCAATCAATCTCATGTCATTAGATATATATTATTCTCTTGAGATCATGTCACTTGTCACTTGTGCATTCAACCTAGGGATACTTCATAATATTTGAACTCAAATGGTCATTTTCCATGGATTAAACTTGAAATTCACACACCTGTATTTGCATATTTTAATTCTAATTGTTACTTGATGTGGCCTAAATTTGACACTTGCATGAATGTCTTGCTCTACATGAATAACTTTGAAACTCCATAACTTGAGATAGAAAGCTCATGCGGACATGAAACTTACAGACCATGTTCCTAGCATGAAGAAATCTATGGCACTACAATCCTTTAGCTCATGAGGATTTTTTAGGTGCATTTATAAAATGCACAAACATACTATCCAGTCTAGTTCTTCATGACAGTCAGGTCCCTTTACTTGCCCAAGTCATTTTTATTCAATCTTTCAAAGTCCTGATGAGTTTCCAAAATTGTGTAAATCTGGTCCATGTCCCTACAAGGTTATGAACACTGTGAGATCTTTCTTGGACCAATTTTGAAGGTTTGGATAAACAAATTATCCAAAACCATAAAATTCAATTATATATTTTCATCAAGCATATAACTTTAGATCATTTACTATGGACATTTTACTCGAGCTACTTTCCCCAAAAGAATCAAAGCACTTTCCCATAGATAATTTCCCTGAGCTATTTCCTTCGGACCTTTTGCCTGAATTGAATTTCCTTCAGGACTTTTGTTGCAGATAATTTACCCAAAATAAAGGGTCTTTGGGACTTTTGGCAAGGACCTTTTTCTTCAGACATTTTTTCCAGATTAAATGTTAGGTGACCCCTTATCCAATGAAAGCATAATTGATTACTTTCTTAAAGCAATTAAACACGGAATTAAACCAGAATGATTAAGTAACTAAAAACTTGAGATAGCGAAGAATTTGAGAGACAATGCACACTCTTGTATTAAATATTACTAGAAGAAAATACAATAAGGAAGATGCCACTTCTTCCTCCACCTCAAAGGCTTGACACACCTCAAGACCTTCTTCCCTCTCTCTCTCTTACTCAACACAACAACTCTATATCCTGAGTTATTATCCCTCCTTGAATGCTTCAGCTGATCTCCTTGACCTTGCTTGCTTCAATGCTTTTACTTGACTTATTGATTTACAATACATGCCTTATGGGTCTTTAAATAGGATCCCATGCTTACAAAAATAGAACTCTAGTTACAATAATTAGACATGCAGCTCGTGACTATAATTAGTCATTAAACATGCAAACACTTGCTTCACTTAACTGACTGTTTGTCAACATAAGTTATGGGACACACAGGTGACCGACGCTAGTCCCTACTTGTCTGGTGCTACCGACGTCAGCCGACTCCCTGCCGTCGCCAGTTTCCTTCTACACTGCATCTGACTGACGTCGGTTGTGATGCTAATGCCAGTGCTTCTGGTTCTTCAGCATCCTTCCTTCATGTCTACAAATAGTTGAAGCTTTTAGCTCCACACCCTAACAATCTCCCACTTGGAGATAAATAGCTACTACTGTACTTGTACCTGTACACCATCTATTTTGTTCCCTAAGCTCTGTATCCCTCTTCAACATCACTCTTGAAGACCAACCACCATTGAACCTGTGATGTAATACCTATCACTTATGCCACAAGAATTTTGCTGCTCCCAAATTCTTCATGACATACTTCTAAACCAACTCTACCCTTAGCTTAGAAAACTCCCTGTTTATGAAACCCTGCAACAAGTAACACAATACAGTAACAGGATAATGTAGCTAATATTATCCAACCTGGTAAAGATAAAATACAATGGTCAAACCTCCATTGCTCGTAGCCTAATCAAGACCATATACCATAGCCTTCTATCTCACGTGTCCATCCACTCTCTTCTCTAATATGGGAATCCATACCTCTATCCAGTGCTTCCTTCCAGCTGACAACTCTACCAACAAATACCTGTTTGGTTCTTCTCCAAGGACTCACACTCCTCATCCATGCCAAGCTCCCACTATTTCTGGATTCTACCTGCATTACTTCTTCCATCTTCCTAGTTCTTGACTATCAGTAAGCAATATAAAGAAGGTGAACAATGAATATGAGGTTCACTTACCATTTCTGACCTCTATATGGGTGTTTGAGACTTCTTGACAGCTTGTTGTCCACCCAACATTCGTTCCAGTGACTGATCTCGGCCATCTCCCAGTCTGCTCCCAACCGATGTCAGTTCCTTGCACTGACCCTGACTGCCGACGTCATTTCCCTAGCTGATGTCGGTGTCCCCCTACTGATGTTGGTCCTGATGATCAAAATCGGACTTCTCCTGCCTGACCTACCGACCCTGTTGGTCTGCACATGACCGATATCAGTTTTTGTCTGGCCGACGTCGGTGCCATGGGAGCACCGGTATCGGTACCTGTGTTTTTTTGTAAGTGATGAAATTTTCATCTGCGAGCTCATCTTGGATCAAACCTCTATCCATGCTGCCCTGCTCAGATTTATTCAGCCCCTGTGACTAATCTCTGTCCTTCATCTCCTCTATAAACACCAAGGCTTCTTTGTTCCTATCAAAAGCATCAAATTTCCTTTTCCTGCAATGAACTCTATCTATGCTTTCTGAATCTAAACACATACCTTTTGAATCAAGAAATTCTATTCCCTTCCTATTCATGTGACCAAGCCTATTAAGCCACATCTTTGAATCTACAGCTGAAGTAGATAAACCAGAAGTAGAATCAGTAATACAAGTAGACAGATAAAGAGTATCTACTTTTTTACCTCTTGCTAGAACAAGTGCTCCCTTGGTAACCTTCCAAGAATCTACTGTGAGGGTTATTGTGCATCCCTCATCACCCAACCTTCCTACAAAAATCAAACTCTACTTCAAAATCGGGACATGCATGACCTCCTTCAACACCCATGTGTTGTCAATCTGCAATCTCAGCTACGCTTTCCCTTTGCCAACTATTTGACAAGGCGTACCATCCCCTAAATAAAGCACTCCAAAGTCTCCCTGTTCATACTCATGGAACAAATCTCTGTTTAGGGATGCATGAAAAGATGAACCAAAATCTAAAATCCATGATCCTACCTGACTATCCAAAGAAAGTATGAGAGGATCTTGTACCATAATATTTGCATCCTTTGCTTCTTCAATACCTGCATGTTGATTCTCTTTATCTCTCAACCAACACTCCTTTGTATGTGCTTTCTTTCCACAAAACCAACAGGTAATACCTTTGGATTCGGATCTCCTTCCCGACCTTGATTTCCCTTGCTCAACCTTCTCCCTTTGCCTTCCCCTACTTTCTGCACTTAGAGCATTCCCTGATGATTCACCTGTGCTTCTCCTACATATTTATTCATTCAAGATCACACTCACAACATCATCAACTTTTAAGATTTTAGAAGCAGATGCAGAATTACTTACTGCCATAACCAAACTGTCCCAACTTTCAGGCAAAGAACATAAAATCAAGAGAGCCTTTGCCTCATTATCAAAAACAATATTGAATGAAGCTAATTGGTTTACCAAACCATGGAAATCACTGAGATTAGTATGTATCGATCCACCTTCTTGCATTTGCAAAGTAAATAGCTACTTCATAAGATATACCTTATTAGAAGCTGAGGGCTTTTCATATAAATTTGCCAAGGATTTTATCAACTCTTTCATTGTCTTGCACTGTGATATGCTGGAAATCACAGACGATGCAAGGCTCAACCTTATGGAACTAAGAGCCTTCCGATCAAGAACGTTCCATTCTTCATCCTTCATATCTGTGGGCTTGAATGCAACCCCACCCAACGGTAAGTACAAATCCTTTTGATACAGATAGTCCTCAATCTGCATCCTCCAATGTTGATAATTCTTGTTGTTAAACTTCTCCATTCGTAGCTTACTTTATTCTACCATTGCTGAACTCCCACTCAATCAAAAAACCCTATGAATGACCTATAATCAAAAACAATAACCTGCTTCCTACAAACCGTAGCTCTGATACCAACTGTTAGGTGACCCCTTATCCAATGGAAGCACAATTGATTACTTTCTTATAAGCAATTAAACACGGAATTAAACCAAAATGATTAAGTAACTAGAAACTTGAGACAACAAAGAATTTGAGAGACAATACACACTCTTGTATTAAATATTACTAGAAGAAAATACAATAAGGAAGATGCCACTTCTTCCTCCACCTCAAAGGCTTGCCACACCTCAAGACCTTCTTCCCTCTCTCTCTTGCTCAACACAACAACTCTATAACCTGATTTATCATCCCTCCTTGAATGCTTAAGCTGATCTCCTTGACCTTACACCTGTAGATCTCGTTGACCTTGCTTGCTTCAATGCTTTTACTTGCCTTCTTGATTTACAATACATGCCTTATGGGTCTTTAAATAGGATCCCATGCTTACAAAAATAGAACTCTAGTTACAATAATTAGACACGTAGCTCGTGACTATAATTAGTCATTAAACATGCAAACACTCGCTTCACTTAATTGACTGTTCGTCAACAACAGTTCTGGAACACACAGGCGATCGATGCCAATCCTTGCTTGTCTGGTGATGCCAACATCAGCCGACTCCCTGTCGTCGTCGGTTTCCTTCTGCACTGCATCTGACCGATGTCAGTCATGATGCTGACACCGGTGCTTCTGGTTCTTTAGCATCCTTCCTTTGTGTCTACAAATAGTTGAAGGTTTTAGCTCCACACCCTAACATTAAATAGGTCTTCAAAAAGATTGTCTTGGACAATTTATCTAAAAAAATGCCCTTAGGGAAATTATCTCAAACAATTTTACCGAAAGGTTTGTGTCCTTAGTCTTTTTCTACAGCCAAATGTCTAAAATAATTTGGTCTTAATTAAATTTTTCATGGAACATTTTACCCAAATAAAATACATGTCTTAGCCAAATTTTGAAAACATTTTTCCCAAAAGAATTCATGCCCTTCTCCAAATAAACCAAAACAATTTATTCAAGAGAATTATGCCTTGTAATTTTATTAGAAATTTTGTTGTGGACATTTTGTCTGAAGGGAATGTGATTTTAATATTTTCCTTAAACACTTTCCCCAAACATTTAGTCTTCAAACTTTTTGCAAAGACATTTTCTTCAAGGTTTTTGCAAAGACATGAAACTTGAATACCCAAAAATAATTCTAGCACTTAACCAAAAGTTGAAATGTTACATAAGTGTAAACTAAAATTTTATAGACTTGATCTTGACATTTATTTGACACCAAGAAACCCTACCAGTTGTACATATGACCCAAAAATGACCCCTAGACACCAAATGACACAAGGACTAAGCTAGACTATGACTAAAGCTTATAATGGCATTTGAAATGACATGAAATGATCTTAAAAATAACCCATGACATTATAAAAATGCCCCTATATAATATTTGTACTATAAGGGGTTGACCCATTTTGGCTTGAGGTAAAAATGGTCAACACTTACATAATCCAAAATGGATATTGTTTAGGCTTGCTTATGTTTAGTGAGAGGTGTTTGACTTGAAGATCAAAAGCATACTTACTGAAGGTGAGTATTGAACATGAAGACCCTAGAGAGGTGGTAAGGAATCCAATAAAATATGTTATGAAGCTTTAAACTACTTCAAAGTAAGGATGATGACCAAAACAAATCCATCAACGCTACAATTATACAGTTAAGTCCAAACACATAGGCCTATATGTGCTAGACTGTATAAATAATGAATTGTGAAGGTAAACTAAGAACTAAAAGGATATAATTAGGTTTATATATTTCAAAAGAACCATATATGAGATTTTAGGTACTACAATATTTAAGGAATGCTCAAACACAATTTTTTAGGGTCAAGAGTGCATATTGGTTTACAAACCCTAAGCATAGATCAATGAGGTTGTAGAAGGATTATGAAGATTAATAGTAAATGATACTATGGGAAGAAATTAAAGTGAGTGTTTTAGACCTCATTTAGGTGTATCTAACCTAAACCAAGCATTGCTAATACTTATGCAAACTCTCTCTCTCTCTCTCTCTCTCTCTCTCTCTCTCTCTCTCTCTCTCTCTCTCTCTCTCTCTCTCTCTCTCTCTCCCTCAAAGAATGTACACTCAACCACTTGAGAGACAAATATTTTGCTCATATCTTTCCTAAAAAGGTGAATGGTGGAAAAAGGATTTTGGGAATGTTATATAGGTTTATAAACTTCCATATTTTGGAATTGGTTCTTAATTTGGTGGACTGTATGGTATGAATCATTGTTAATAACCTTAAACACTCCTAGGTTACCTAAAAAGATCAATTTCAATATGATGAGAGAGATTACATGTCTAAGTGATTAAAATGAATTATTTTAACAATATAATGATTTTTATTATATTAAAAACTCTCTTTATCATCATTTAAATCCATTGGATAAAAATCATGCAAGTATAATTGTATGGAACAAGGTAGAATACAGGGCTGTAAACTTGTTTACAAGTATGTAGGGTATGAGATGATCTATAAATAAATTACATAGGTTTGATAATGCATAAATAATGTTATTAAACATTATACACACATCCTAAAGTCTCCCAAGGTGACATATCATTTGTACAAGTTTCCAAGTGAGTCAAGAAGGGAGAAATGCATGGTTTTGTAAACTAAGAGACCTATCTATAGACCTAGAAAACACATTAACAGACCTCTCTTCAATATGATAATATATAAGATGATGTTTCAGACATAAAAAAACTTATTAAAATCTTGAAACCTAAAAATTTATTAGAAAAAAATTGAAATTGCCTCTCATGCTTGTCAAATCCTTAGACTAGGGCTTTTGACCATTTCATGGTTGACCCATTCCTAAAGGGTCTCAGGAGCTAAAAATTATCATGGAGGTTGGCCTTATCATGGTTAAAGTTAATTAAAAAAATAACATAATTTTCACATGTGTGGGAGTGTTTTTGGGCCAAAAGTTAGCTTCTAGGTAAGGAGGCCTAATTGAGGAGAGAGAATGGGTTAAAAAGACACTTCCACTCATATTCAGGACATGAAAGTTGGCATGGACTTGTAAAGCTATACTGGGTCCTCAAATATGTTCTCATTTTCCAAATAAACTTTGTAAATTATTATACATAAGGAGGTTTACACGTTTTTAGGGCTATAAGGAATGAGTCTAAATGAGAGCTTTTGGTGCAAAACAAGTTCTTAGGGATAGTTTGAAACCTAAAAATGAGTTTTTTTAGGTATAATATGATATGTTTATGTATTTCATGGAGAGATAATGTATTAGAGAATATGAACTCAAGTTTTTACACTTGTAAGTAAGATTGGCCTAGTGAGATGAATGAGTTTCAAGATACGTAAGAAGATGGATGTTGATTTCCACTGAGATATGAGTTAGAGATCTTATTAAACTGATGAAATGTGTTAAGATCAAAGATAAAATGTAACTTAACATGGTTTTATGTTGAATAATTCCATTTGTCCTCTCACAAGCCAAGGCAAAGGGTTGTTTTGAAGAGCAAGGCAAGGTGTCAAGCAAGGTTTGAAAATTCCACACCACTTATAGGGGAAGAGCATATTTAGAAGACCAAAATTTTTAATTGAAGACCTAATGGGGTAGTTTCATACCTATCTTATTTATTATAACTTATGATACACTTGTCATCTCTCTCTCCTATGCCCTTCTCCTTCTCTCGTATTTTTATATAAATTGAGCCTTGTTTGGCTAAGTTGTATCCACCACCAAGGTATATTGAATCCCTTCTCATAGAAACACTTGTATTTTTCCTTTGGACTTGAATAAAATTGATTTTTTTCTTCTCATGTCTTAAGTCTATTATATGTTCTTAGTTGATTGATGGATGGCTAGTGATAGCAAATACTTCCTTTTATTTATCCTTTCATAATTATCTCTATGTAAGTAGTAGTAATCTTTGTAGGTCACATAGTTTGAATAATATTTTATGTGCTTGATAAGTGAATAAATCCTTCTTAGTGTCTTAATAGACTTATGGATCAACTTTCTAGTCTATGCACCATGCACTAGCCTTTATGTGAAACACTCATGCCTAGAGACCTTCCTATTTGAGTAGTATAATTGAATTCATGTTGTAGTTCATGTCTTTAGTGTATGATATGCAGGTGTATGACCACATATTTGGTGCATTAACCTTATTAGAATAGGTTTCTCTCCATTTTCCTATCAATTAGTAGATTAGTGTTTGAGCCTAAATGATTCATCAAGTGGAGCTATCCCTTTAACCTAGAGATTCACCTCTCCAATAGGCCACCCACAACCTTGAGGTATTTCAATGTTACAATAAATTGAAGGAAGATGGAGTAGTCCTCTTTATGATGTAAATTTTATTGATAACAATAAGATAATATGATGCAGGAGCATCATAAACGAATTTCAAAATTATTGTATTTCCTCTAAAAGGTTGAAATTAAGGAGAAAATGTAAAAAAATAAAAAATAAAAGTAAAAAGGTAAATGTGGGCTGTTGAGAAAATCAAGGAATGGTTGAAATGATTTTCAACCTTAGCATATTGTTGTAATTAAAAACTATAATTTGTTTTACCTTCAGCTCAAGTTGGCGTAGAAGTTAGAGGGGAGGTTGTTAAAAAAACAAAAATATAGCAAAAAGAAATTAAGAAAGAAGAGAAGATGAACAGGGCGTAGGAGAGGAAGAGAGGTAGGGACCTCTCATTAAAAAAAAAAGTTGCTGTAAAAGGAGGATCTCCAGGAAGGAGAGAAGAGGAGGAAAGAAGAAAGAGAGAAGGAGGATCTCCTCTAGAGAGAGGAAGAGTCATGAAGGCCATTTGGCCTGTATTCTGCAATAAAAAAAAATATTATGAAGGGAACCAATGAAGGCTATTGGCTAGCGTCAAGAATTTGGCTTTAGAAGCCATTGATCTAGATTATACACTGAACTATAAGTATCCTTGTTTGTTTAAGAAAGATGACTGTTGATTTTCATGGTAATGATTATGCAATAAAGATTTTATTGGTAGCATTCTGCTGGTACATTATCGAGCCCTGTGTGTGTGCTCTTTATGGTTTAAGGAGATAGATTGCCAATTTTAATCTTTGAGGTTATAATGATGGTGGATGAATCGGCATTGGATGTGTTTGTCATTGGTTCTACTCTGTGTAATTTCTGCTCGTTGTAATATTTAGTCATAATTCTTCCCTAAATTAATCCGGCGATTCCAAGTAGAAACAAATACACTATCCGCTGATCTTTTGTGGAGAACATGAACAGAAATAAAGTCCCTGATGATCATATTGGAGGTATGTTGCATAATTCTGGTATTTGATATATTCCACAATTTTGAAGAATACATGCTATGAAATTGACAACGCTAAAAGCATTATTGAATATGGAAAGGATTTTGATGTTTACAAAGTTGTCGAAGATTATATGGGAGATGAATGGAAACAGAAAATAACCAGGATCATTGAAAGTCTCTATGCTTTGCCCATTGTGTGAGAGAGATTTTGCATGAAGCCTTAGAGTTACAACAAAGTGCAATCAAGACGAATGAGGAGAAGATTGCTGCAAAGAGGGAGATTGTTTGTTTGAAGAAGCCGCGACTGTGAAAGACCAGTATACAAATAGTCTCATTAAAATGCTCATAACTTTATCATTTATTAACGAAATTGAGAAATTCAAAATGTTCTAAAAAGCTGGGAATGAGCAGCATAAAACCTAGAAATCATTCTTAATGATTCATTTTGGTGAGTGAGCAGTCATGTGTAGAGTGTGACGGGTTTTCCTATTGCAAATTTTTCTATTGCACATTTAGATCAGTCTTTTATCTAAATGTTTTGAATCAAATTGTGAGTAATGGCTGATTTTGATTGGATTAATTTGGTAGAGCAGGAGACATGGAATTTATTAGAGTATGTTTGGCATATCTTCTTTTACTTGGGATAATTTAAAACTTGTGGCTGGAGGAGCATGGAGAGCGGCAGAGTATGAACCTAGAACAAAATGAGATAAAGCATGAATGGATTCATTGATATAATCATAAGTGAATGTTTGTAAAGTATGCATTGGTTTCTATCATTTTAATATAAGACCAGACTAAGGACAGTTTCACCATTTTTTTTTTAAAGATAGCTAAGCCCTGTTTTCAGTCAAAGGTCAATAATCATCATTTGGTATCAGAGCTGTAACTGTTTAAGGCTGTCATCATATATGGTATCAGAGCTTGAAAGCTCTTGGGAATTGATAATTTATTGCTGCAGAATTAAAAAAAAAAAAGGAATGATGTTACAGTTGTGACAGGCATTGGTAAGGATCAGCAGGACAAAATGCTAGAAGAGCCTGGGGAGAAAAGGTATGAATAATTGTACTATTTGATTTGAGTTATTGTGTTAAGAAGCAATCAAGTGAAGAAGTTACAGGTGAAGAGAAAGGCAGCCAAGCCATTGAGGCTTAAGAAGAGAAAAAGCCAAGGAAGGCTTATTGAAGATCCAAGAGGAAGCTTGGATGGTTTGCCAAAAGACTAAGGTGAAATACACTTAGGTGAGGTAAAGGATGAAGTTTTGAGCAGAGTGATAGAGGGAATGCCTAGAAGAAGAAGATCCAAAGCAAGGTAAGCTTGGATTTGTAATTTGTGTTTGTTGAAGAATTGTCTAAAGAATTGCTGCAGGATTGAGAGAAGAGGATCAAAAGACTAGGATGCAAAAGGCCTAGGTGAGATCAAGTAGATTGTCAAAAGACCAGTCAAGGAGAAAGGCTTGGGTGAGACAAGGAATCAAGAGACCAAGGTGGAGAAGGCTTGGGTGAAGATCTCAGAGATGGAAGCATTGTTGAAGGCACTGCAGAGCAGCAAGGCACATGAGGGCAGCAAGAGGAAAGCAAGCATCAAAGGTATGACTAATATTGATTTTAATACAGAAATTGCCAGTTTGAAGAAAGAATTAGCTAAGGTTAAAGATGAGTATGAGTCTTGGATGCAGCTGAATAGACAAGCATGGATATGGCCAATGAAGAAGAGATTAAAGTGGCCAATAGTTCTCCTAGTGAAAAGGAGAAGAAGGCAAATGAAGATTGCCATGAAGAGGGAAGCCCAAAGAGGCAAGAAGATAAGAAGGTTGCCAAGTGGGCAGCAAGAAGAAGAAGTTGAGAAGAAGGTTCTCATTGAGGAGAACAAGAGAGGAGAAGAGAGAAAAGAGAAAGTGTCAGGAAGAGCACTTGGAATGTCCATTAAGAGGATATTCATGGAGACATTATGGTCTCTTGTTTTTGTATTTAATGCTGTTTTTGAGAGGGTAAATGCAGGTATGAGCAGCCTATTGAAGGTCAAGAGAAGGGCCTTGGAGAGTAAAGAAATTGGTGCAGGAAAAGACACCAAATGCATGAGTGAATATGCAGGAATGAGAAGAGAGTTTGCTGCTGTTGATAAGGTGCATTGGTTAATGCATGAGAGAGAAGAAGTAGAAGATGAAGCTGAATTCTATGATGCCATTGAAGGCCAGGAAGAAGAAAAAGGACAACCAAGCATAAAGGAAAAAGAAAGGACAGATAATCAAGAAGCCATGCAATTGAAGCAGCCCATTAAGGAGGTAAAGTTGAGTTCAATAATTGATTCTTCTTATAAGCATGAAACTGTTGATATGCATGTTAGAGAAGCAAATAGAAAAGTGAAGTTTCCAATTAACCATGGATATGTGATGCCTAAATGGTGGAATAAGCAAAAGGAGGAGCTGGTACAAAAGCATGGATGCAGGATACCTACATGGCTTGAGAAGAGAAATGGTAAGAACGAAAAACAAGTATAATGTGTGGCCAATTAATATTATCAGAAATGTCTCAAACAATATTTTATCATTATCACCATGTTTATTAAGAGAATCACCAAAGTAATTAAGATATAAGCAAAACAATATTTTATCATTATCACCATGTTTATTAAGAGAATCACCAAAGTAATTAAGATATAATCAAAGATCTATGTGCTCATTGAATAAGGAAAAATTAGGAATAATAAAATAACACAAGAAAAGATAAATATTAATATTACATACTATAGGTTGGTTTATATGGAATTATAATCATCCCAAGTATTGGATGTAATAGACTCTAGAGGAAAGATTGTGGTTGTCTTGATAAGTCACCTATTGCATGTATCATAATACCACTCTCATGGTTTGTCATAATTAAACTATAAATGGGTTCATTAAAGCGTATAATTTTATTTATAATTTAAAACATAGGATCACTATAGGAAAAATGATTATTATAACTCATAATAAAATCATATAATGAATTTGTACTAACTACTTGTTTCAAAATTTCCATAATTTGAGCAACATGAGAAGGGTTGTCCATAGCATACATTGGAATATTTTTAATAAATTCATGACTATGTTATTCATTTATTTCCTTGGTATTTTCATATTGAGATACATCCTTATTATTATGGGATTATAAGGAAGGAGTATGAAGAGACATAATTACATTCAAAGATTCATTTCAACATTTGTAATTGGAGAAAGAGTAGGGAAATACAATCATTTTTATCATTTGCATAATTTTCAACATTTGTATTTAAATAAAGAGTAGGAGTAGAATAAATTTAAATTTTTTTATTCACATTAGGTTATAAACATGAATTAACATTGTATCATATATATTGAGGTTTAAAACCGAATTGTTATAGGCTAAATTTATTAAGACTAACACATGTTTGCTTAATAACTATATCATTAGAATCTAGATATTAGTTCTACGTATTCAATAATTAAAAATGATAAAATGAAGTATCAAAAAATAATAATATACAACTTATACCTTGTGAACACACAAATATTAAGATAACAATGCTAAGATTAAATCAATACAATGCAAACTTTTATTGGAAACCTCATCTTTGTGAATGATCTGGATTAGATGTATCTTCAAGAAGTTTTTGACAATGTTGTTATCCATAAATGGACTATATCTATTTGAAGACTTTAATAAATTTACTTGATAAACATAGAATTTGATGCACAAGTTAGTGTATGAAATTGAGGGCTTCACTATGAGTCTTAAACATGTTGAATTACAAAGGGAAGGGGTCTACTTATAGAAATTATTAATCAATGAGGACACTTCATCTTTATTCCAAGATTGATGGTTATAGATGCATTATAAACAAGGCACATGGATCAACACATGGATTGATAACATGATCCCTTCATCTTATCCATGATGAATGGTTGAGGATGACTCTTAAAAATATCAAAAATAAATTAATACGATCCCTCCATATTTCATGAAATATGGATGGTGGATAATTATCTTCAAAATATACTTCTAAGAGTCAAATTTTTCCCTTCATATTGTTTCCATGATAAATGGTGAAGAATCATTCCCAAGAAATCACATGGATAATCGATATATGCCCTTCATTTTGTTTCCAAGATGAAGGGTTGAGAATGTTCCCCTAAAATATCTCACAAGATTCATTATGGGGCCTTCATCTTGTCTCCAAGATGAAGGGTAGATAATAATGCCTCATATTAATTCATTTAGTAATTAATGGGCTCACAAAAGGATATTCCAAAGGATCTCAAGATTCATTTTCAAATGTAGATGCTTATTGGCAGGAAAAAGGAAAATGAAGAATTAATAATTGAAAGGAAATTATAATTCCATTTGAATAGAACTATAATTATAAGACTGATTAAGTTAATCAAAGATAAATTTAATTAACATAATGTAGGGAATTTGATTCAAATAATGATTTAGAGAAGGGGACTTAATTTCATTAATTTATTAGTGAAGGGGAATTAATTAAAGAATTGATCAGAGTAAAAGAATTGATAAGAAAAAATGACCAAAATGATAATTGAACATAATTAATATGGTGAATTATTGCACTTAGGGATTCCCCAAGGTGAATTTAAACTTGTGTGTTAGATGAACATATGAATTTGGACCAGTTTGTGTGTAATTATGGGAAGTCATTCTATTTTACAATTTTAACATGAAATTGATAAAAATGTAGTGTCTACAGTAACTAATTTTTTAATATAAAAAATTGGCATTCTATTCATATAAAGGTTCTAATAAAGAAAACCAATAAAAAAATCACATCATTTGCATTTTCACATGGTCTAATAGGGTTGAAATAAAGTCATCATAAATTTTCATTTAGATCATCCTCACTAACACAATAATAATATATATCATCATTACTATTATCTATGGAAACATTAAAAACAAAAGGCATGGAGTTCATGAAATAAATTTTAACATACAAAAGGATTTCCATAATATGTAATTTTTTATAAAGATATGCAAAATAAGCCAAAAATAATGATAACACAATTAAGCCTAGCCCTATAAAAGGAATTGGATCTAAAACAACCATAAAAACAAAACCTTAAGAAAAAGAGATCATAGAATCCTAAGGTTGATAGGTTTGAAAATATATGAGTTCACCATAATATTTTTAAAAAATGTGACTCAAGGATGTACAATCTTATGAAGCAAGGGCACAATAAAAATATATGCAAATACAATAATAAATACATCTATGAAATGTGATAAAATTAATATTTATATGTTTGAAAATTAACAAATTAGGTTCATATATAAATACCTAATTTATGGCTTATATATGTATTTTTAGAGGTAAAAAATTGAGGAAAGTAGGTCTAGACAATAATTTGAACAATACCCATAAATGGTTTGGAAAACATAGAAGTTATGGAATTTAACTTAAATCATGGACCACAAATAAATACATGACCAAAAGCATGCCCAAGGTTACAAAAAAAAATATGATGATTATGGTTTTCTATTAAGATTATGTAATTTTTGGTCTTGGATCTCTAAATATTTATTGGGACACCTTGGTAAAGGTAGATGGATGGGAATCTAGATTCAATTTGTGGAATTATTATGTGAAGTCCTCTACTTAAACTCTTATTTGATAAACCCCCTAATTTTTTGTTAAGGGTAGAAGGTGAGTTTTGACTGGGTCCCATCCTAGTTACATTAACCAATCCCATAGCGAAGAGAAACTAACGACCATAAAAAACTAATATGAAAACAACATAACAACTATTTATACACAAAAAAAAGCTAAATTTTATGGATTATTATCTAATTATTATAGCACAAGATTCTATTCTTTACCCAAAAATTTAGGGGCATTTTCAATGTCTTTCACTTTAGAATTATCTAGCTCTATAGTTTTTCATTTACCTAACCCATTAATTCTTTTATTTGTACGTGATCAACTCTGCTACTCTTTACCTACTTTGATGATATCCCTTAAAAAATTGATATTAAAAACAATTTATTATGGTGACCTTTCTCATTTGAACCAATTTAAAAATGGTTCCCTACATTAGATTATTCTCATCTTCCAAATTCTCAACTCTGACTTCCAATTTTTGAATCTTTGAAATTGTCTTCACCCTCATAAAAAAAAATTTTGTTTAAGAACACTAGTACTACCACCACCAAAAAAATATTATTGATCTCAATGTCCATAGACATATTTTTGATCCTTTTCTAGATATAAACATTATTTCCAATCCCCTCGTTATATTTACTCTTATAATCCCCTTCTGACACATCACATAAAACATCTTTCTATAGCTCAACCTTCGTCGAATCATCAATAGGTTTATCCACTTCATCCTAACTATTATCTGACAACTCATTCTCCTCCTCTTCCTCTGTAGTTCCTCCTCCAATTCTTCCTCTATAAAATTAGCCACAATGAAGACACATAATTTATTCATAAGGGATATTGAAGGGGTAGAAATAGGGGACTTCACAGGAATTTTAATGGTAATGGATTTTTAGGCATGACCTTTCCCATTCTCTTTAGTGATGGTTTTCACTTTCCCAGAAGAATCCATCAATTTTATAACTACTGATGGTGCAAACCCAAAATAATTAGCATGGCTATATAAAAGGTAAATCACAGATTGATGATGGGGTAAGGGAGATTTTCTAACTCTATCTCGGTAATGGAATGTTCAAGTGACATCAAAAAATAAAATAAAAAATTGACAAGAAAATTGTTTTCAAAATTATTTAACAAGAAAGAAATGATAGGAAATACCTTCCATCAAGAATAACGTACTTCATGATTTGCCTATCCACTTCATGGTAAGGCTTAGGTAGATATTCTTGAAGAAAACCCCCTAGTAAGGAATCAATTTCTCTCCAAGCTTTAGGAATTTATCTATTTCTTCATTTTCATCACACTTGTTCTTATAATAATTCATACCATGAGTACTCATTCTAATTATCTAAGAGATCAAATCTTTAGAAACAACTATAAGAATGTCCCTCATAGTTAAAGTTATTTCATTACATTATTTGGAAAATTTGATAGAAAGATTAGTGTCACTACCACAAATCCTTTCCATATAGTTTGAAATACCACCATCATCTAGGATAGGATAAACATATTTGTTCTTCTTGACAGTACCCACCATAAAAATCTCAATTCGATATAGTTCACCTCCCATATTATCTTTGCCTAACTAAATATAGACATAGAAATAAACCATCTTCCCAAACTCATACCTGAAATCAATAACTAGAACTTGAAACACTTGATTAATATCAATATACTTAATATTTGTGTAATCCTTATTGTCGATCCAAACATCATGAGTCAAGGAATAATAGAAAAAGCCACTATTATAAATTCCCACGTGGTCAAATAAATCCTTATTACCATTGATTGTAATAACCCTTAACTTACTATTATTGTTCCCCATAAACCAATAAATCAAAATATAGTTTTCTAAATCCCATCTAAAATTAATAAAATTGACCTCCATAATAATATCAAAGGCCAACACTGATAAAGTAAGATTGAAATAAATGTTAATTCTCATACACCAAAACTCAAAAATTACTCCTATCATCATCAACAACTTGAATCACTTCCCCAAGTAAATCAGAAACACTATACCAATTTATGAACTCATGATTATACCTTACTCTATTGGCAAGCCAATCTAAAACTCTATTACCTTCCATAAAGTATGTTTGATCATAGTTTGTTGAAAGTTCTTAATGATATCAAGAGTCTCATGAATACTCTTGCTAATAGTCCATCTTGGAATTTTATTTTCAAGAAGATAATTAATTATATTTAGGGAATCCTATTCTATGCAAATATTTATTGAATGAAATTATTTAACAAGTTTGACACCCCATAAAGTTGTGAAATATTTATCTCTATTATTATTTTGAACACCAAAATTCCTATAATAGTCCACAATCACTCTACCATTATTATCCCTTATAACCCCTCCACCTCCAACTTTCACATGATTACCTTTTGAAGAGCTGTCAAAGTTTAATTTAGCCCGACCATGGGAGGGTGACATCCATTTGGTCACAATTATGGCATATTTTTATAGGATTTAGATGGTTTGGAATCCAAATTAATATGCCAATTAGTAGAAACATTGAATTCAATTTCATTTACCATGTTATCCTTTTTTTGCTAGGTAATGACTTTTGACTAGAGCATGAAGCAATCTAAGACACAATCGAGGCTCCATATCCCCTAGTAATACCACATGTATACCAATAATTACCAACAACATCCATCACTAACTTTGAGAATAACCACCATCCATTAACAGCCCCAAGAATTCAGCCAACAACAACAACTGACCTCATATGCCTTTCCAAAGATTTGAACTTAGGTTGAGCTTGGAATAACCAAGCCACTTAACAACTCAACCACATCTCATTGGTCATTGACCATGTTATCCTTATTTATACTAAGTAAATTAAAATTATCTCTTAAGAGATTAGTTGATTTTAAAGCCATAAATTCTACTTTGATTTTGATACCCTTAAAAATTCAACAATTCCTTTCTTTCTATAAACCTAAAAAAATATGGGATAAATCCATAAAATAGAGAGATTTAAGTTTTTTGCTTTTGAAGGAGATTTTCCATTAATACCATAGTTTAGAAAGAGAAGAGGGTAACACCTAGTCCACTCCAAACTTGGAGATAATTACTCTTATCATTGTAAAGGTGAATGGGCATTCCAACATAATATAAACAATAGTCTCAGTATTGCTTTTAAAAAGGACATAATGACTGGGAATATATAAACCTCTTTTTCAGAGATTATCAAAATTAAGTATTATTTTTGAATAACCAACAAAAATAAGATATTCACCTTAATAATTAACTTCTTAATCCATATTTTATCCCATGGCAAGCCATCAAGAGTAGCCCCAATATAGATTTTATAGCCACTTTTAATAGTAAAATGACCTTTTATGAATTCTTCCCATATGAGTTCATCCTCCATAGAAGATCTGCTAACAAAGAATCTTTTAAGAATAATATTAAGATAAAAAATGACCTTAGCATGGTCAACATTGGTATTTTATATATTTAAAATTAGCCATTCTCTTCTTTTCTCATTATTAAAGGTTTATTCTTTCACTTTATTTCCATATTTTCTTTTCATACCATCCAAAGTTTCATTACAAGGAACATCTTGAAGGGGATAATTAATAAGCCACTTGTCTTCCCAAAACAAACTTTATCTCCTCTTCTTATTTTTCATTTATAATATTTCTATAAAATATTTTTGCATTTGATGAAGCAATTCTAAAAAGAATATCCTTGAGGAATATACTCATTCTTAAGCCAACACACTATCCCAACCACTCAAATATTTTGCCTTCAACATATTAGTCTAAACATTGATCTCTTTAAGGAATCTCCAACCTAGTTTAGACTTTAAATCTCTATATATTGGTCACATCTTTCAGATCCTAATCCCTTCTTGGTTTATAGGATAGTAAAAAGAATTCCACACCACTAAAGGAAATATGTTTCTTTCCTCAGTACCAAACCATACAAATCTGTTCTAAATCTTCTAAATTTTTTACACATTAGCTTTCAGAACTTGAAAAGGGACATAAGGTAAATATAAAAATTCTAAAGACTGTTTTATATCAACAACAAATTCTTAGCCTAAGATATCAGAGTACCTTTTCATCCTACAAAATTCCTTTAAAATCTATCTAATAAATAATTCCAAGTTTTCATAGGCATTTTATCAAGAAATAAAGACATGCTAATATAGGATGAAGGGAGATATCTAACTTTACATCCAATAATGTTGGCAATATTATGTTGTCACACACAAAGAAGAGTAAACTTTTATCCAAATTTATTTTTTGGCCAAATAAAACTTCATATTTTTTTTTTAGAAGTTTTTTCAAAACATTAGACTATTTAACTAGAGCTTGAGCTAGGATGATTATTTCATCCACAAAATGGTGGTGGGATATAGAATAAAAAATTGTAACCGATCTAATCCCTTTTAAACTTCCATTAGAGGTCACTTATGATAGAGATTTACTTAGCACCTCAACAAAAATAATAAAAATAAAAGGAGATAACGGATATCCTTGTCTAATATCATGCTCAAAAGGAAAGAAACCAACTAGATAAATATTAATGAGAATATAAAACATAGTTTTTGAAATTAAATTACTAATCAACATTCTAAAATCAGAGCTAAAACCAAACCTCTCTAGAATTTTATTCATACCATCTTTATTCCATCTTGAAAATCAAGCTTGAAAATCATACCATCTTTATTCCCTTTTATCATAGAATGAATCATTTTATGAACTAAAATTATCCCATATTGATTTTTCATATAAAAAAAATCCTCCTCGTTGAGAAGAAATGATGGATGAAAAAAGAGGTTGAAATCTAATAGCTAAC
Source organism: Torreya grandis (assembly GCA_037957365.1). Lineage (NCBI taxonomy): Eukaryota > Viridiplantae > Streptophyta > Pinopsida > Cupressales > Taxaceae > Torreya > Torreya grandis. Next base: position 2,663,339 of record JARHVA010002227.1, read on the forward strand.
AGTTTAGTGAAAATTTAATAAATAATATTACATAAACTAATAGGCTTAAAGTATTTGAATTATTTCACTCCAAAAAACTTAGGAATAAAATCAATAAAAGTATTATTAAATTCTCTTAACATTTTCCCAATGGACATAAACTCATTAACAAAATAGTTAAATCCCATTTGATGATTTCCCAAAATTACTAAAAAAAGGTTATCAAAAAGCTGTCAAGACTAGGAGCTTTATCTCCTTTCATTGAATACACTACATATTCAACACCCTCAATCAATATTATATTAATAATAATATTATTACCTTGAGGCTTAATGATTTAAACAATCAACTCCAATATTTTATTGACTTCTCTGCCATAATTAGAATCTTCCTTACCAAACACATTTTTGAAGAAATGAATGGCTTCTTCCTCAATGGTTGTAGGATTTTAACTAGTTTCTCCATTATCCTTCAAAATTTCAATGATTATATTAGAAAATCTATGCTTAAGGGTGTGAACACAGGATTGCAATAGGGGGAGATTATTATGATGCTAGTGAATGCAATCAAAATCAAACAAAGAACACACTAAGTTAACACCCTAAGCCTATCCCAAGGGGGGAGAATATTAACAAAAACAAATAAGAAACACAACTATAATGAAAATATAAATAAATCCTTCACCTTCTTTGGATGCTCCAAATAACATGTTAAAGTGGCTTGCTCAACTTGTGCTCAATGAGTCTTCATCAAAGGAGGTTTGGCTATCTCCTCTTCTCCTTGGCACCTTTGTGATGGCTTTAGATTTGGATTGGTTCAATAATTTTGAATTATAACACTAATTGCAATGGATTTTGGAATTATTTGTTCATTATAACTTTGCATTATCTCAGCTTAAAATTATGGCTTTAAAACCTTCTATTTATAGATTTTCAAAATGGTTTAGGATCAACCATGACCATCTATCTGAATATTGAGATGTGTGGCTATGAATAAATCCAATTATTTAATTCAATAAATAAATATACCCATAAATATTTAGGATAAGGAGGCATTAAAGAGGCATGAAAGACCCATAATATTGATATTTTGTGCATTTATGGCATAGGGATGCCTTCCCAAGAAATGATGTCATTTGATAATGCAGTCATTAAATATCAATTTACAAAAAGAAATATTCAACAATTTTCATGGAAAATTAACTTAAGATATTGATTTGGTTTAATTAACCTTAAACATGACTAGTCAACTTTGATGCAAACCTTAGCAATTTGTGCATAAATTAATCAAATTGGTCCAAATGTCATATTATTGGCTTGAAATTTGATTGGATTAGAATTAGAAGGTGATGTTAGATGCATTGGATTTGTTATCTCATTTAGGATGTTACCGATACAAAATAATAAAGGTACATGTGTCATGTAATAAAATTGGTAGAAAAGAGCAATCCAAAGTACCTAGGTGCTAAAATGTCATTTTGACTCAAAATGATTTGATCAAATTTAGTTGATTCATAAATTTCATTGCTTCATTTAATGACACTATGGAAAAAATCAGCACTTAGATATGAAAGGTTCACATCATTTAGCATGTTTTAGTATTTTTAAGCCAAATTGTGCAGTTTTGATAGAAATTGGTCAAAAGCCTAGTTGGAAGTCATTGGTGGCCAATTTTAGGTGTCTATAATTTTCCCTTATTTAGGAAGGCATTACAAGATATAAGCATAGTAACATTTTATCAAATATTGAAAAGGTCTTGCATACATACAAATTCAATGGCAATTGATGAACTATATGATGCCCCCTCGAGGGAAAAGTTGGCACAAGTAGGTCAGCAAATAGTTCCTTGAAAATAAATAAGGAAAATGAGGGGAAAAATATATGAAGATGATGGGGTGAGAACACAATGATTTTGAAAAAGTAGCCAAAATCACTAAGAATGCAAATGGGATGGTGTAAAATGGTTTGCCCAAGGTGATTATAAGCATTATACCCTGATAATGGCAATGTGGTATGAAAACACAATGATTTTACCAAAGGTGGTTATAATTATTGAGAAGATGGAGCTACCCTAGTTAGGATAGATAAACAAGATTACAACATGCCCCTGTGTGGGCAAAAAGAAAGTAAATTTGGTGAGAACACAATGATTTTCCCAAAGGTGGTTATAATCATTAAGAAATGTAGGTGGGATGGCCTATAATGATTTTCCCATAGGTGGTTATAATCATTGGACCTTGATTATGGAAAACATGATTTATTGGCTGATGAGGATGATAAATAGACATAGAGGGTAATGATGAATTAGAATAACCTACTAGTAGGGAGATGCTTGTTCAAATTAACAAAGGTTGAAATTCTTTTATTGTTTAATTACTCTATTTGGGGTATGATTAGGATCGTCAATGCTGATGAGATTTTGATGCTTCCCTTGCTAAGTATACTTATTGAAGCTAATTTTTGTTGTAGCATTTGATGATGAGCCTCATGATAGAACACTATGAGGACTAGGCTAAAAGATGCATACAGACTGACTCCCAAAATCTAACATTTAAAGGAAAATAATGTACCAATGATAAAAACCATGATGAAAATGTAAACATATGAATATAGATGGATTCAAGTATAAATGTGCAAAGAATCACCTAATGAATGCACTTAGACTAGATCAAGGTAACAGTGCAAAGAAGTAATCAAAAAGGCACACAAACAACAAAAAAACAAACAAGTAAAGATACAAACAAAGAAATAAATAATAGTTAGTCCTAATGTTAGTACAAACAACATGACTTAAACCTATGTAATGAAAATTGCCCCTAAAAAATAGGAGATAATTTAGTAAACAAAAATGATTGGGGGAATAGAAGAAAAGAAAGGGGGTGACCGAGTTGTCTCCATATGCACTAGACAAGTGGATGATGCCTATATAGTTCCATGGGCATAATATCCAATAAAAAATTTAGGCTAAATGTAGTTCTCGTAGGAAATGGGAATAAAATGATAATGAATGAAAACACACATGATGAATGTGATAAAAGAAGAGGAATGGTATTGCAAAATGGTAAGTGCATGAGAAAAAGGGGAAAAAAAGATAGGGAAATTAATTGACAAGTGATTTAATTGTGACTTAGTAAGGGTTACCAAAATCCTTAAGGCAAAGAAGTGGTTAATGTTTTTGGTTTTTTCTAATAAGTTTACAAATGTCTTTTGAATGTTTTGAGTATCTCAAATCAATTGAGAATGATGAGACACTAAAGGGGGTCCAAGCTCACAAAATGGTAAGAGCATGGGCTAAGATGCTCCTAAAATGGTAAGAGCATGGCTTAGGTTGCTCAAAAAATAGTGAGATCATGGAAAAAAGGTGACTAAGTTAAAATTAACAAGTATCGAGTGCTTCCTATATAGTCCAAAATTAGGACATCAATTCACTATAGTTTTACCTTACAACATAAGAATTTGACTAGTGTAGTATCCAATTCAAACAAAATAGGCACAATTGGTATGATGGCACATATGGCATAAGAAATGGCTAGTTGGTATGTCAAGGAATGATAAATAAGTTTTTCCCCTAGTTTTCCCATAGGTGGTTATAAATAGGAGACAATGACATAGGTCAACGATACTAGTTTGGCCATAGGAGGTTATAATTAGGATAAACACAATAGGAGAGAAAAACACAAGAAATGAAGGATACAACTACCAAACTACTATCTTACTACTTGAAAATACTACCTCTATCTAAAATGTGTGAAACTAATAAAACTAAAACTAAATCCTCTTGCTAAATGTGGTTCTAGAATGAATGGAATATAACCAAGGTCATAGGGTAGGGTAGGGAGGGAGAAATAAACTTGGTTAAGGGAAAGGTATGGTAAAATGGATAAGTGATAGATTGTTAGGATGGTAAAATGGTATAGTATAAATAAGAGTGATAAAATGATACAACATGAAATGGTCCTTATAAATAATATACCATGTTACTCAAGCATAATATTTCTTGAGGTGGATAATGTTCATTAGAACATCAAGTTCGTATCTATCTGGGGTGGCAAGACTATATGCTCATATTCATAGTTTATCATAATGATGAAAGGACAAACCTAGTTGGGTTTAAACTTGCCTTTATGCTTCTTCTTAGCCATGGTATTCTTTTAGTTCTCTTTAAGAACAATATTACCAAGTTTAAATGCTCTATGCTTCACATACCAATTATAGTGGCCTCAAAGTTTGTTTTGATAAGCTTAAAGATTGTTCACTACATCCATGCATTTCTCATCAAGTAACTATAGTTCTTGTATGCTAGCTATTTGATAGTCATTGCCATCTAGGACATGATTGAAATAGATGTGTAGAGAAGGTAATTCAACCTCAAAGGGAAGAATGGCCCTAGTATCATAAAAAAGTGAGTATGGAGTGGCTCTTGTGGGTTTATGGTGATTGGTATGGTATACCCAAAGGACACAAAATATCTAAAGGTTTTAGTCATGATTGGCATCATTAATAATCTTTTTGAGAATGTTAATAATGGTTTTTTTAATGCTTTAGCCTAGCCATTACCTAGAGGGTAATATGTCATAGAAAAGTGTTATGTGATGTTATATTTAGTACATAACTTTTCAACATCCTTATTTTTAAATGATCCTCTATTATCAGATATAAATTAGAGGGGATACCATAATGACAAATGAGATGGTTGAATATAAACTTGGAAATTTGCTTTCTAGTCATGTAAGTGATGGGTATAGCTTCAACCCACTTAGTGAAATATTCAGTGGTAGTAAGGATATGTTTATGGCCATTAGATGAGGTAGGATTTATATTCCCAATGAGGTCAAGGCCCATGTAATAAATGGCCATGGTGTCAACATTGGTTTCAGAGTCTTAGCTAGGGCATGAATCAAATTAGCTTGCCATTGACACTTATCACACTTATTTACATATGCAGATGCATCTGTGCCCATTATGGGCCAATAATAAATAGTATGCAAGAGAGTTTTAGAGAGGAATAACTTAATGGTGTGGGACCCACATACTCATTCATTAACATATTGTAATGCTATCATAGATTTTATCAAAGTTAAATAATGAATCAAAGCTCCATCAAAACTACAGTGGTAAAGGGTTGATCCAAGTAAGGTATAATGAGTGGTTTGATGGATGAAGGATTTGGATTGTTTTCAAGATATGTTAGGTGGTAAAACTTAGTTGTGGAGATAGTTATAAAGGTATGAGTATTAGATAGAGCTACGACCAATAATATCATAAATCATCATGATGGTTGAAGGTTTATGAGCTGGTTATAACAAGTTATTGACAAGGAAATCATACTCTTTAGCTATGTCTATTTTTCAAATCAAAGATCCAATAGTGGCCATAACATCTATGTTTCTATTAATTGACTTTATTATATGCTCAAACTAAATGTTGGCAATCTATCATTTGATATTTTTAACCATGGCTTTATATGAAACAAACTTGTCATCTTTGGTCTAAAAATGATCTATAACCTGATTGATGATTAACTGAGAATTACCATAAACCTTGAGATGAAATACATTCCATTGTACCACTTGGAAAAGTCTTGAAACAAGTGATTTATATTTATCCATGTTGTTGGTACAAGGAAAACTGATCTCTAATGATTTAGGGATTATATCCCCCTGTGGTGTAATGAATAAAAGGCCTATCTGTGATCCATGTGATGTGAATGATCCATCAAAATATAACTTCCAATGTTTCTCCTCAAGAGGTGTGTCAATGATGATAATTATAGATTCATCAAGAAATTGGAATGTGAGTGGCTTTGTATTAGCAAGGGGTGCTTTAACACACTGATCTAGAAGAACTTACCCCTTAATGGGTTTTTGGTTGATTTACTCAATGTCAAACTCACTGAGAAGCATGATCTATTTGGCCATTGAGCCTTGTAAAATTATTTTAGATAGTAGATACTTGAGTGGATATACTTTTGAAATAACCATGGTCTTATTATTTAACATGTAATGGCATAGTTTTTGAGTTTTGAATACCATGGATAAACATGATTTTTTTATGGGTATATAATTATGTTCATACATGACTAGCGTATGACTTCAATAGTACATAGCATGATCTTTTCCATTATCATTATATTGAGCCAAAAGTGCCCCCAGGGGATTGGCAGTAGTAGATAGGTATAATAAGAATGGATTTCCTAGCATAGGAGGCAACAAAATGGATTTGCTAGATAGTCCTTTAGTTGTTAAAAGGCTATCTAGTAGTGATCATCCTAATGAAATGTGACTCCCTTCTTTAGAATATGTGTAAAAAGATGGAATTTATTAGATAATTATGGTATGAAGCATCAGATAGACTAGATTTTTCCCTACAAACTATAGAGTTGCTTTAAATTAGTTGATGGTTTCATCTATGTTATTGCTTGGATTTTAGTTGGATCAACTTCAATGCCTCAATGAGATATAATTAAGTCAAAAAAAATTCTTAATGTGACTCTAAAGACACACTTCTTAGGATTAAGTCTAAATTTATACTCACTTAGTCTTTCAAATATTCTACATAACACTGCTAGATGTTCAACCCTAGTCTTTAATTTGTAAAGAATGCCATCAACATAGTCTTCAATAATGTCATGAATCATATCATGAAATATGATGGTCATGGATCTTTGGCAGGTGGCCCCTACATTCTTAAGACCAAATGGCATAGCTTGATAACAAAATGTTATTTATGGAGTGGTGAAAATTATCTTATGCTGGTCTCTTGGTGCTATTTTTATTTGGTTGTACCCTAAAAAGCTATCCATTAATGAAAGCATTTCATAACCCACTGTGGAGTCGACAATCATGTTAATGTTTGGTAATGGAAAGTCATATTTGGGGAAAGCTTTATTTATATCATGAAAATTAGTATAAATTGTGATCCCTTCTAGATTTTTGATAACTAACATAACATTAGAGATCCACTCTGAATAGTGATCGGTCGAATATATCCTACTTCTAAGATTTGTTCCAACTCTTTCTTTACTAATACAAAAATGTAAGGAATGCATTTTTCACAGCTTTTGTTTTACTAGTTTGTCATTAGGATTGAACATAAGGTGGTGTAGAACTAAGACGGGGTCCAAACCTAGCATGTTAGAATATGCCCATGTAAAAATATCTATAAACTCCCTTAAAAGGGATGTAAGGACTTCATGTTCCTTCTCAGTAAGGGAAACACCTAGCTTGATCCACTTTGGGTCGTTTGGGGATCCAATGTTAACCTCTGTTGTTTCTTCCACTAGAAGGGTCAAACCATTTTCAATGATAGTGGGCAAAGATTTGAACTAGTTGGTAACATTGAAGTCCTTTGTTAGGTCTAGTTCTTTAAGTTCCCCTAGGCATGATGAATCAGAGTCCCCCAATGGAAGGTTTGGCCATGTAATAAAAACTATTGGAAACTCTTAAAGGATTTGATCAAAATCTTGTTGTTATTCAAAATTTAACTTAGATTCATAGATAAGTTCATCATTGGTGGTCTCTTGAGTTATGGTTGAAGAAGGTTGAACACCCCCATCTAATGGCACTTGAAATAGGTTTTCACCACTAGAATGGCCTTTTTATTTACTTTTAACCTAGTCAAAAAGCACCTCAAAGAGTTTGTTACTTTGGGACCTCAAGTTTTTAATTATTTTATTTTATCTAAGGGTGTTCACCTTCTCTCCAAAATAGGATTCAATATCTAACTTGATTGAGAACTCTAATTTGTGGTTCCCCAATGGAACATTACCTCTAAGGCCAAGAAAATAATAGAAAGCCTCATCATTTTGAAACTCATCAATCGACACATTAAACTCTTGTTGGTCTTAGTCTATCAACTAGGGTTAATATAATGGCTATAGATTATGATGAATGACGAGTCTATGGGTATAAATAGAATGAAGGCTAAATAAGTTGGTCCTAGTGAGGTTGTTAAAAAGGCTATGATCAGACTCTACTTTACTACTATCATCTTTATCATTAGTCGATGGTGATGGAACATGAGTAAGGTATATGGGGTCACCTCTAAGTAGATTAAATCCAAGTCCATAGGGCCCTTTGTATTTGGTCATTGAAATTGGCTCAAGTGTTCCCTGTTGATTTGGTTCGAGGCCTCCTCCTTCATAGTCTTGATTCTTCATGATCCTATTTAAAATAAGATACTTTATATTCTCATAAAAGGTGGCCTATTTGTCATTATATAACCATGATTCATCTCCCTCAAGGGTCTTGCTCTAGGATAGATGTTGGAACAAACAAGACAAGTCCTTTACCTTTGCCCTTTTATTTCAATTCTAGATGAAGTGGCTTGGCTTTAGGTCTTCTAAAGGACTTTAGGTTCTATGGAAGGTTTTCAATATGAAAGGTATCATGGGTTAAATACTCTCCTAGGCCATTAGATGAGATGGTATAATGATTTGATATTTCATGAGATGACATGTGGGAAAGGGAATCAAGGGTATTAGGAGCAATGCAATTTTCCTTTAGTGAATCAAGGAGTATTAATTTTCCCTTATCTTTCTTGGCCACTATATTCATGCCAAAATGATATTTATAACTCTTGAACTCGGCCTCTAGGTGTTTGTAATACTCATATGGATGAAAATATCCTAGTAGAACAACTTCCATCCCTAAATGGGAGAACTTAATACATTAGTGAAATGTTGATGGGACTGCATAAATTTCATGTAGCTAAGGTCTACCCAAAATCATATTGTATGACAAATTGATATCGAGCACATGGAAAAGCATATCATGGGTTAAGGGCCTAAGGATAATTGATAAATAGATGGTGATTTGTGATTCTCTTTCTTCATTATCTTAGGCTTTGATGGTTATTATCTCTACCTAAATATCTACCATAGTATACCTGAGAAGCTTGATGAACTTTAAAGACACTATGTTTAGCCCTGATCCATTGTCTATAAGGACACATTTCACTTTATGCCACTTTATGTAAACCTCAATATACAAGGGGTTATATGTAGCAGGCCAAGGGATGACATATCACTTTGGTTGAAATTGATTTATTGGACTGGAGCTAGGTGTCCAACAAAATGTTGGAATTTGTCAAGGGATATGTCACTAGAAATAGTGGATTGGCTAAGGAACTCATTCAAAATATCCTTGTGGATTATTGATGTACGTAACAAATCTAAAATGTAAATTTGTGTGGACATATTTTTCAATTGTTCCACAATGTCAAATTTATTCTCTTGGTTAGTGTAATGGCTTATTCTGAGGTTGAATGGTTGGTTCGGTGATGGGTGAAGTGGTAGATGACTATGGGTCAGGAATGGTAATCTTTGACCATAGATTTGTGATTGTACAATCAGGATCTAATATAAAACCATGACTACTAACAAATGTTGATGATGGTGTGGGACTAGATAGGATAAATATTAGTAGCTGGTGAACTTGTGCATGGTCACAAGTTAATGATGGGTTATCAGTGTATGGTCTAAAATTAGTGATCCTTGCTTGTTGGTTTGCTTGTGTATAGTCAGAGGTCAAAGAAAGATTACCAATGTGAATTGGCTGAGTGGAATTATTGAACAAAGGTCTTGATTGATTGTAATTTAGTCTTGGATTGATGAAAATGGTATTGATGCTACCTCCTATGATATGGCCTACAACCCTATTGTAGTCATGTGTAACTACATGGTATGTTTGTTGCTTGTTTCCATTTTAACCTTGATATATCCATTGTTTGGTCCTAGTTAGTTCTATTATTGTTTTTGCTAGTTTGGCCTTTGTTGTTGATACTATTGATTTTTTTTTATACTAACCATTGTTGTTATTATGGTTGTTGTTTTTGTTGTGGTTGGTTGTTATGTTAGGGAAAGGGGTTTTAATAGATTCTAAGAGTCTGATTGGAAGTGGAATCACCACCATCCAATGTTATCTCCTTGTTCTCCAACATATTCTCAATCAAATGTGTAATTTTCACATAGTGGTGCAAATTATGTTTGTTAACCCAATGATATTCATAGAATTCATTTTGGTGGTACCAGTCAAGATAAGGGATGCCTTAAGGATAATGTTTTGGTATAGGCCAACTAATCATATTAATGGAAACAAGATTACAAAACATATATTTAATAGGCTCTCCAAGGTCACTAAAAATGTGATGAGTAGGGCTTATAATGGTAAAGGTTGTTGAATTTGTTATGTGGGCCTGGGCTGCTATGATTATTGTGTTTGCTAAAAATTTTGTGGGTTATGAGTAATTTGCATATGTGGCATGGGATTAATAGATGGTGTTTTCACTATTTTAACATGATGCAACTCTATGACTCCATTTCCAACAACATTTTTATTATGGTTGAATTGCCTTGGTCTTTCATTGTTATTAGCCTGTACTAGTTGTGATGGTTGCATTTGGACTAGGTACTAGTTTTGGCTATTTATTGGATTGGTACCTTGATTTTGATTAGATGAGGTAAACTTTATGATCCATTTGTTAATAAGGGTGTACTTAATCAATAAACCTTTATCAGTTATTTCCTTAAAGGTATGTGCACACTATAATTTTAGATGATAGGATATCTCACTGTGAAAATTTTTAGTAAACATAGTAGCTAATTATTTATCTGGTAAATCATGGGTGAATTAGTTTATAAGGGATATCCATCATTGTAGATAACTTGAAAATCTCTCATCATCCTTCTTCTTAGATTACATCAATTCAACCAATGAAATCTCATGTTAGAGATTGTATGAAAAGTAATGTACAAGCTTATCTAAAAGATCAACAAAATTGGATATTAAATTATTGAGAAACTTTAAAAACCAATCCAAGGCTTGTCCTACTAGACTCCTTGGGAAAAAAAATAAAAGGTATATGTTTCTATATGCCACTAACTATCATGCAAAAAATAAATTAGTCAAAAGAGCCTTGGGATCACCTTTCCCCTTATATTTATCAAACTTTGGTGGTTTGTATTTTGAAGGAAATGGCATCTATAAGTAATCCATGTTAAATAGATAAGAATACATGTCATCCAATTTGATTTTTTTTATTTTGTTTCCCAACTTGGATGGTAGCAATTGCATCCTTCATCTATCGCATTTCTTGGGCTAGGAAACTAGAGGGAACATTGGCTTGAGGTAGAATATTGGCTTGGGTAGATGGTTGAATGGTCATAAGTGGAGCACTTTAACCAGGGTATGATAGAGGTATCTATTGGTCTACATTAGTTTAGTTAGGTAATGGATTAGGAATACACATACGTGGATTAGGGTTTGATTGTTGGAATTACATGTACTTTGGTGTGATATTCTAGTTTGGGTTAGGTAAGAAGGTTTGGTTTTGGAAAATTTGAGGTTGAGATGAAGGGATATGACCATACTATATCAACTGGGGTTGAATAGGGACTTACTATTGACTAATCAAACCTTTCTATTGAGGGGGGACTTATGAACCAAGATCTTATCATTAACTAGTGTCATACTCTACACAAAAGGTAAAGGTTGCCTAACAGTAACTTGAGGAATATTGGAACGTCTTTGTTTCATGAATCCTTATTGGGAATTTGATGCTTGTTGGATATTCAACATTTATCACTTAACAATATTCATACATTTTTGATTAGACATAATTTGTATTTAAATTGGTATATTGGTCTATGAGGCATGAGGTATGTTTGCTACTACCTAACAAGGTGGAACATTGGTTCCCCCTATTGAGGTGGCAATATATTCTATCATTGTTACATTGGTATGTTGGATTGTTCCTACTATTGTGGAATATTACTCATTGTCTATTGAGTAAGCTTTTTTGTGTTTTGTTGTGGAGGCATGACATTGGTCACTATTTGATTACCTAATCTTGTTAATTGAGTGATTGAAGAAGTAGCTGGTTGAGGATTAGTAGTAGTAGTTGGTTGAGGTTGGGACATAGAAAATCCTACTCCCTGATTTGAAGAACCACTCATGGTGTTAACTAAAGGTACACTCATTTGTATACTAGTTGTTTGGGTATTTAAACCACTTTGGTTTGGATTGGATGTTACTTGCACATTGTCCACTATGTTTTGCTCACTATTCTATGTAGAAGCAAAAGACACTTCTTCAATGGTTGGCATATGAACCAAGTTATCAAACGAAGTGTTTTGTATGAAGGGGTCAACACCCTAATTGTCCTAACTAGTCAACTCTATTAACACTCTTATTGAAGGAACTAAATCAATGAGAGGCCTATTAGACATGGTCATTTGGTTAAAATTGCATGCTACATATAAGTATGTTTGATATGTTGTCTGTATTTTCACAAAGTGATATTCTATGAGGTCCTTACTTTTGACAAGCATATTAGGGTCTTGATATGCCATTTGGACTAGAGATAAAGGATTGTTATAAGAATTTTGTTGATTATAAATTATGTTATGAGGCATTCTTACTAGGCTTAATAAATTCTCATGGAGGAAGTCTACTAGAAACTTGGCCTCTACTTCTAAAGCTATAACCAAGATTTCATCCTTATTTTCTCACAAGTGATGCTCAAATAGATAAAGACCATACGTGGATGGTTTAGTAACATATTATGGTTGTTAAGGAACCGGTTCCTCAACCATAGGTACCAAAGCTAAATATTATTCAGTTTATTCTTGATCATGTTCCGAGTGAGGAGGTGTGTTTACCAAGTAATGAGCCAATGGGTCTTGGTTATGTGCCCCTATTTGAGTGTTATAAGATGGATAGGGATCTATATATTAAGCAACATTATCTACATAGGAGTATTAAACCATTTTTTATTTTTCATCCATATTACTAACTCCTATATTTTACATGAGGCCACTATTAGTGTAGGAATACATGTTGGTATCCATAGTAAATGTTTCACACTAAAAGTAAATGGAGTTCTATAAAATTTGAAAAGGCAATGTATAAAAATATGTTCAAACTTAGTCTAACTTGGTCAAAAGTATGGATATGTATATCCAAAAAAAATTTATGCAATGACCTATGATAAAACAAGCTAACGTCAAGTATTTAAAATTTACACATATCACACCAAAAGGTCAAGTAATAGGACCACAAATTAAAATTCTAATTTTTAGGTTAAAGTGTTTCAAATTAGTCTACACTAGGAACAACAAAAGTTTCTAGGTCTTTTGGCCAAACACATCATCAAAATCTAGGATCAAACAAATCATGTGCTAGGTCTTTTGGCTAAATGACATAAAAAACTAGACTTTAAAAGATGAGATTTTAAATCTAACAAATTTGAAACACTTCTAACAAAAACTAGGCATTTGGATCTTGGACATAAATTTGATTAATAATTATTAGGTATGAAATAAAAGGCACTTGGAGATAGTTTATTTTCTCCCAAATAATGACACAAAGCTATATTCTTTTAACTGATAAGCTAGGCAAAGGTGAATGGTGTAACCATGCTAGATAAATGAATCTCAAAGAAAACTTAAAATGGATAGATCTTTGGAGCAACTAGGAATTTACATAAAGAGGTCTTTTAAAATAAGTCTAAAAATGATTTAAGCATCATAACAACACTAAACTACTTAAAATATGTGATAAGTGCTTGTTTTAAGAATCTAAGGCAAAAAATGGTTCCAATATAGTTTTGGTAGCGTAACACTACCCAAATGATATACATACATAAAGTTGGAAAAATTTCTAAGGCAAAAGTATGCTATGAAATAGACGTAAGAAAAAAGGTGAAATATGATGGATGGTATAAATATGTAGCCCAAGACTCAAAACATGAGTGATACGTAAGATGACTTCAGCCCTAGAAAATGATGATAATGATGTTGAGTCTAAAAATAGACCTCCATTCAAATTAGGAATTGAACTCAAGTTAAAATAAGTCAAGTGCAAAGTGGCAAACCTAATTTAACACATCAACCTTTAAAACTTGGAATATTCCAATTTTGAATGTAAACTATCAATGAGGGACTTAAATAGAATGTGGTAAAAGGTCTAGACTCAAGTTGGAAACATAACTGTGCCAAATTGAAAGATATGACACAAAGTGTATGATGATGAATTTGAACAAGGAAAAAGATGTTTTCACTTAGGTATCACAATGCCTCCCTTGTTCAAATAATTTTGGGGTAATGTGTTTAGTTATGTCATTTTTTGTTAATATCAAGTTTTGACTCCACACAAGAACCAAATAATCTAAGACAATGATAAATTAACTAACTAATCATCTTAAATCCTAAACTAACAAGGTATGGCAAAGTGGGGTTAACTAACTAATTATTTTTCAAACATTTTAGATGGATCAATTGCATAGGACTTTCACATCTAATGTGAAAAAAGAAGCTCACATCATTTGGGTTCATGTTTCTTGGCTTGTTATAAAAAAGTATACCCCTTTTTACAACCACTACATTTATTGCTTTCTCAGTGTAGTGCAATGTCTAATGTGCTCATATGTCTTGAGTTTATCCCCAACACTAGGAAGTGTTCTAACCACTCAAACCTTCGATCCCAGTGGGGTGATGCCAATTTATATACACCCTTATGGAGAGGGGTTTTAAGAAAATGTTGGGAGATGAATTTTCGCGTTAAGGCTTCCCTAAATAACTCATGGGAGGTAATGAAGCCCCCCTCAAAATCCAAGATGCATGAAATAAAGGACACAATAAAAAGACTTTATGGTTTCCTCAAGATCACCCAATACTATTATGAGTTTTTGGGGATGGATTTAAATTATGTTCTTTCTATGCCTTAGACTAGGCTCAAAGTGCAATGAGATGGTGTTTTTTATCCCAAAATTTCCCTAAAGGAGATGGATAGGAGAGCATACACGCATGTATTTTTTCACTAAAGCACATAATCAACAAGCAAGTTTGTAAAAAATTGAAGTGACATTAATTTCATTTCACCAAATTGAAAGTGTTTGATTATATTCGTTACTAACCCCTTGGATTTAAGATGCACAAAAGGAAATAATTGCAAACCACCCAAAAAAATTGGCACTTTTGATCCCAAAAGTTCCTTAAATGGGATGGATGGGAGAGCATACATGCACAAATCCCTATTTAATCAGACAAGTTTAGACTAAACAAACAATGAAAATAGCTTGAAAAAACTTTGAAGTGTATTCAATTTTATAGCACTAAACAAAATGTGTGGTGGTGTTCTTTTAACCCCTTGTCTTTAAGTTGTAAACTTTGAAATAACAATAAAAATATTCAACACAAACATGGAAATTTTTCCTTTTTAAATCCAAAGTAAACATTCCTAATTATTTTTATAACATCCAAAAATAAGTGTGAAAGTACTAATTAAGCTTGTGTTAGCACTTGTTCAAGTAAATCCTACAATAAAACGGTCAACACTTAATTTAGCTTTGAAGAATTTTTCCAAGTGGAACAAATACCTTTGCAAGTTGGGCTCTCAAGTTGGGTTGGAAAATGAGTTGGGTTACATAGCCTTGAGAACAAAACCATGAATTACAAAAAATGGATTTTTGCTCAAATTTTTACCTTGTTTGGTTCCATATTCCAAGATCTTATATGAAAATGGTTATTAGGTTACTTTTAGGTTAAATTTGACCAAATTTGTGAGTCTAGGTCCCACCAAGTGTGCCATTTGTGAACATAGGATTGTAATAGGGGGTATTATTATGGTGTTAGTGAATGAAATCAAATCCAAACAAATAACACACTAAGCTAACACCCTAAGCTTATTTGAAGGGGGGAGTATATTAACAAAACCAAATGAAAAACAAAACTAGAATAAAAATAAAAATAAATATTTCACCTTCCTTGGATGCTCTAAATAGATTATTAAAGTGGCTTGCTCAGTTTGTGCTCAATGAGTCTTCATCAAACGAGGCGTGGCTATCTCCTCTTCTCCTTGGAACCTTTGTGATGGATTTATCTTTGGCTTGGCTCAATAATTTGGAATTATAACACTAATTACATTGGATTTTATAATTAATCTATGAATTATAAATTTGCACTAGCTCAACTTAAAATTATGGCTTTGAAACCTTTTATTTATATATTTTAAAAATGGTTCAAGATCAGCCATGACCATCCATCTCAAGATTGAGATGTGTGTCCATGAATAAATCCAATTATGTACTTAAATATATAAATATCCCCATAAATATTTGGGATAAGAAGGCATTAAAGAGGCATGAAAGACATTAAAGAGGCATAGGAGACCCATAATCCTAATATTTTGTACATTTATGGCCTATGGATGCCTTCCCAAGAAATGATGTCATTTAATGATGCAATTATTCAATATCAATTTCCAAAAATAAATATTTAAAAAGTTCATGGAAAATTAACTTAAGATCTTGATTTGGTTTAATTATCCTTAAGCATGATTAGTCAAATTCAATGCAAACCTTGAAAATTTGTGCACAAATTAATCAAATGGTCAAAATATTGTATTAATGGCTCAAAATTTGATTGGATTGGAGTTGGAAGGAGATGTTAGATGCATTGGATCCATTATCCCATTTAAGATGTTGTCGACACAAAATAACAAAGAGATATGTCTCATGTAAGAAAATTAGTGTAAAAAGCAATCCAGATCACCCAAGTATAGAAATGTTATTTTGACTCGAAATGATCTGATCAAAGTTAGCTACTTCATAAATTGTATTGCCTCATTTAATGATACTCTAGCTAAAATCAACACTTGAATATGATAGGTTCACATCATTTAGTGTGTTTTAGTGTTTTTATGACAAATTGTGCATTTTTGATAGAAATTGGTCAAAAGCCTAGTTAGAGGTTATTGGTGGTCAGTTTTAGGTGTCTACAAAGGGTAGATAATTATAATAATTTCATATTATTATCCCCTTATTTCAACCATAGTTCCCTAGTTTTTTGTCTCCAAAAAGTCTCCTTCTTAGTTTTGATGGAATGATACTCACATAAAAGATTATTCTACTTCTAATAATAATTATAATTCATACCATTAATTTTTATTTACATTTCTAAGTCTATTAATTCTTCTCTAATTTTATTTTTATTCTCAGAAATGTTACCAAAAACCTCTCTATTCCATTTCTTAATCTGGAATTTGACATTTTAAAGCTTCTTGGCAAGTTTAAACATTGTCAAACCATTAATCAAAACTCTCCACCACTCAATTTTATCTTCTAACTCAAGATAAATTAGCCAATTTTTCTCAAACCAAGAGGGATTTTTATGCTTCTTATAATCTGAATCCATATTAAGCACAATAAGATTATGGTCTGATCCTATTATTGGAAGAGAATAATGACATGGGTTATGCCCTAATAACTAGCTAGGATAAATATGTAATATATCCAAATTAACTTGGATAATATGCTCCCCTAAACATTTATTAGATCATGTAAAAGTATAACCCCTCATCTCTACATCAAACAAACCATTAGCTAATAAAAAATCTAAAAAATCATGCATGCTTATTCTAAAATCTTGTTTACCATCTTTTTTTTCCAAACGAGAAAGAGGGGTGTTGAAATACCCTACTATAATCCATCTAAAATATGGACAAGATCTTCTAAAATCAGTAAGTTCCTCCCAAAGTTTCATTTTATCAATGCAATTTTTAGGATCAGAGATATTATAAAACAACTAACTAGAATTATACTTAACATTAGTAAAGAGGATAGCTAAATGATGATTATTTAAATCAAAATATCACATTTCAAAATATTCTAGTCCCAAAAAGTGACTATTCCTCTCAAATCCCCATATGCATTGAATGCAAATCATAAATTATTCTTCCAAAATCTAATTTTGAGTTCTAGAATCATGTTATCTAACATTTTTATTTCTGGGATGAAAAAGATCTTTGGTTTATGATTATAAATCAAGTCTTTTAATATTATGTGTTTAGTAGAATTATTAAGACCTCTTATATTCCAAACATTGGCAATCATTTTTAATAGGATACAAAGGTCCTAGACACTGCTAATGTCATTTGGACTCCATCATCTATCTCTTTTTCAATTGATTTAAATATTGACTCCTTTTTGCTAAGTTTTCTAATTTTTTTAAAGAGAACCTACATTTACGATATTTTTTTCCACCATAGATATTTTAATCCTCTAATTATCTAAATTTAAAGAATATTTATCTTTTGTTTATTTTGGAGTGACATCTTCAACATTATCTATTGGTCAAAGAACAAATTCCACTTATCTAGTTCTACGTCATTTTTTATTTCATATTGAAATATAGAGTCCACCACTCCTTCAATTAATTTAAAATTTTATTAAATTAAAATATTAATGGATAATTCCACACCTTTTGATGGATTGATTACTTCTTTTACACTCAATCCCTCCACATTTTCCTTTGGATTCTATTTGTTGATCACTTCTACATCTTATACTAGGTTATGACCTTTAATATCCTTCTTTTCACTCAGATCTGATTGTCTTCCCTCTAGTTTGTCCTTCACATTTTCCTTGATTTATTTTTTCTCTTTTTCTAGGGAGATTTGGATATGTTATTCTTGATGCTTATTTGTTTCGGTTTTTTATAGTTCCAAAATTTGTTTCCTTATTGATGAAGCTTGATGATCAATTTTTGTAGGACATAATTTGAAATTATGACCCAATTTATAACATGTGTTACACTTTATATGGGAATCCTCATATTCTATCTTCTAATTCTAGTTCCCAAAGATTCAATGTAATATTATAAATTCTAGTAGTGAACTACAAAAACAAACATTAACATAAAATCAAACATAAATAAATCTTTATTTAGATTTGGTAGCTGCATATATATATAAATGATCTAAATGATTTATAAATTTTACAAAAAAAAAATTCTTCTTAGAAATCAATGGGTAGCTCAAAAAATCTTACCCATATGGGTAACACATTGATGTCTTCTTTGTCTAGGTTGAAACATGGTTTCTACCTTTATAAAAACATGCCCATTATACCAAATAACCAAGGTACTCCAAGAAACACCATAGATTAATATTTTTCATTATTAAATTTAATGATAAATAAACCTTTAAGCATCATTGAAAATTCCATATGACCTCTTGGATGTCTTTATGTTTAGGAAATCTACATACATCATCAATATTTAGTATATCATGAAGAAACATACATATAAATGCATTATCCATATGGGATATATATATGCTAAGTGGAGATGATGAGATATATAGATAAATACCTTTATCAATGGTAATGGTCTCGAATATGACTTCCTTACCATTATAAACATTATGATTTGTAATATGACCCCTCAAACCCTTTGCCCCCAAACTCTTTCTCTTTAAATAATAAACCCATGTGATATTACCTCTATAATATTTATTTACATATATATGCTTAAATAATGGACCCTTTTTGTAGATTCCCTTGTGTACCACATCCACTCACCTTCCTCTAGGTCTTGACGATCACCATCCTCCTTTTAACAATAGAACTTCCATTCAAATTTGAGTATATTCTATCTTACACTTGTTCTCTATATTTTCTCTCCATATTTTTAATTTATTTATTTTTATACCTAATATTTATATCTCAATAAAAACCCTAACTCACCATAATGTCATAATAATATATAAAATGTGAAAATTAGTGGCCCATGCCCTTTCAAGGGTTAAGACTACATATCTCACACACTTAAAATTATATCTCATCTAATTATATGAATTTGAGTGACACAACCAAAGTGAGAGATATGGATTCCCTTTATCTTCCTAGATAATCAATGGCAAATGTATATGCCACTCAATGCAACCTTATTTTGGTATATGTATACATCCATACAACTTTAAGAGATGTGCAAGCTCCTTGATAAGTGTATAGAAGATATATTAATGTAACACATGATTATGATATGATAAATGGAATAAGGTATATTTTTATATATAATCTCCTTAAAGACACATTTTTACATAGGTTGACTATATAAAATAGTAAAACTTGATAATCAAGGCCCAAGAAATCAAAATAAAGCATAAAGGACCATAAACGAAATGACCATAATCATGGATGGTCAATTAGGGTCAACCTAGGATCATAGGTGGCTAATTATAGTCAAAGAAAAACCCTAAAATAATGTTTTGGACATTTCAAGAGAATTTGGGGTATACCAAAGAAAATAAATATTGATCATAAGGTTTTTATACATTTTGGATTGAATGAAGGTATTACCATTATTATAAAGTGAAAAAAAATCATTTTTAAGGAAAACCCTAGTGGATAGAAGATAATATGGGGCCCAACACAAGTTAAAAGTATAACAAAAAATATCCAAATGTATGCATATAAACAAATTGCATGAAAACATGAAAAAACATAGTGAAAAATTGGCTTGTATAAATTTTTTATGTCTACAAGTCCAACATTTATGATCAATATAATTATTCATAAAACCTTTCATAGTTTATTATCAAATCCTTTTATAATGATATTAGAGTGTAGAGGTTGTCTTACAATTTTAAGTACATTGATAAATGATACACTACATATATTTAGTCTCAAAGGAATGTCTATAATAACTTGTTTAATCCATTTATTATGGATAATAATTTGAATATACAAGGTTAAATGTTGATCAAAATTATCCTTGGAAGATAAGTCCTCTAACTCAAAATATATAAGGGTCTAGCTATCCATCAAGATTTTAAAATCAGAAGTAAAATGTGAAAGTTAGGTATTGTGTGGTAAATAAACATCATGTAAGGCATCATAAATTATATCTTAATACACATTATACCTTTAGATAAACTTTAATATAGGTATGTTGGCATGATTAATATTAATTTGATATATGATATCATAATCCTTAACAGTATGCATATTAATTTAGGGAGCTTGAGGAATGTTAGGATGGGTATTTTGGTTTGAGAGGAAAGAGGAGGGATGTAGGTATTTATTTCATTACCCTTATAGGTTTTTACAACATCTACTTCTTATTGAGCCATTATAAAATGAGACACACAAGATATATCACAAAGATAAATTAAAGAAAACCTATCAATTTCAAGGGAGTTTATAAGTAAATCATCATTATCACACACAACTCTATTAGTTTTGAAATTATATACTAACATCATATGATATATGTGAGAAACTAAACATACAATCATTGATAAACATTTTTATAACAACCATATCATCATGTCTAATATCATACAAAACCTAGGAACTTTATATGTAAATACTATCATAGAAAAAATGCCATATATGAATCAATATACCGATGAGTAAAGCTAAGAAACACAATAATATACATAATATACAAATGGAAAAAAAAGGCTTGGAAAGGGTTGATATAAACCTTAAAGAAATCAATTTTGAACTAATTCCAACAAAATCAGACCCAAGGGAGGATGACAACACATAAACCTAAGGTTGGAATGTTAAAATGATCAGGTTCACCAAAATGTTTTGATGAAAAACTATACAAAGGATATTATACTAAGTAAAAGAACATCATTGACATAAAATCAGGTACTTGGGTATGTATGTTTATTCAAATCATTGTGAATTTAGTTAGAGCTAATGTTACTCAAAGGTTATTATTAGGAGTTAATCTTTAGTTAATACATGCATTCATAAATTTTGAATTAGGTGTGTTATAATCCATTTATTCATATACACAATACATATGTATTTCTTAATCTAAATGTATTTATTCATATATAAGTATAAAACATATGTTGCATTCCATAGATCTTATTACTCTATAATTTTTACACTCTTTATCATTATACTCTTTATCTTGTATATTCACTTAATAATCTCTTATTAAATATCAATTACACTCTTTGTATATCTATATTTTATAACACTATAAAATAAGTACCAATAAAATACCTCTATAACTCAATAGTAATGTCTTGTAGGAAATTAATCTTTTTCATGCAATATTCCTTATATTTCTTTGAAGTTTTGAACTTTAAATTATTTCCCAAGAAGTTAAAATCCTCTATTTCTTTGATCTGGACATGATTTCTACTATTGTGGTTAGGCTAGAGTTTCCAAAATAGTCATTTATACCTTTTTTTCTATTGAATAATCATGTTAACATTTACCCAAATTTCCATCCATTTTATCATCCTCAATATAGTCTAAATAATCCTAGCAAGATAAATTTAAAATAACACATTCACCATAGTGTCTAAAACTTGATCAAATTTTGGTACAAGAGGTAACATGATCAACAACTAGAAACTTATAAATATGTCATAATATATTTTAGTATCCCCATTTTAATGGCACAGTTGGATTTATAGGATAGTTCCACTCCTCTTTAAAATACCTTCTTAGTGGTAGCAACCTCTCCTTGGGTAAACACTTCTCCTATTTTTCCACCATTATCTCGGAGAAGGTCTCCTAGTTCAATAGTATGGCCTTGGATTTTAATATTCTATTTTTCTACATTTTTTCACTTTTTTTGTGATAAACATTTTTATCCTTGATCTATTAACATAGCCTTTTATTGTTCTAAAATGTGTATGTAATTTTATTGCTCTATAACAAAGAATTTATTTTATGATATATGGGCCTAACCTCCTAATCTTTAGCGTACCTATATTTTTATACTTATTTTCATAGAGTAATAATTTGTCATTTATCTGAAAATCCTAAATATGGTGATCATGCCATGTTTTTATCTTCTCTTTTCCTATGTTTGACTATAGGCCAATATAATTTTTTTTTGTCCAGTTTCTTGAATTCAACTAATATTTATTTTTAAAAATATTTTTCATTCATTCTCAAAGCTACCACCAATCTAAGGCTTAGTTAAATATACTCCATAGGCACTACAACTTCTAAACCATATGAAAATTTAAAGGGGAAATAGTTAGTGATTCTTTTGTAAGTTGTGCAATAAGCCTAAAGTATTGTAGGTATATTTGTGTCCCATTTAATTGTCTCTATATTTCATATTTTAGTTAGTAATTTCTCCAATACTTTATTAAATACTTACATTGTATCATTATCTTATGGATGATATTTAGTACTTATATTATGTTGGATCAACAAATGCTTTAAAAACTCCTAAATTATGTGATTAAAAAAATGTTTTCATTGATCATCAGTGATACTCAATGGACATCTGAATCTAGTAATAATATTTTCATATAAAATTTTAGCTACAATTTTCTTAGTGAAATATTTATTGGGTATTGATTCCTCCCATCTCATTAATCTATCTCTATGATTATGAACTCAACATAGCTTTTCCTAACTGCTGGTTTGATTGGCCCAATGAAATCAATAACCCATTTCTAAAATTATTCCAATACTAGTGTAGGCCATAGGGGCATCTCATCATGTGTGTTAAGTTTTATTATTATTTGAAAAATATCAAAAATTATTGCATAAATTTATAAATCTCTAAATAAATTAGGCCATTATAGTCATGCAACTAGAATTTTCTTCATAGTGCCTTCTCCTAGATTATGTCTACCTATAATTGTATTATGTTCCTTCTACATAATATATTATATTTCATGTGGTAATTATACTCTCCTTAAAATCTCATATATTCCTTTCTTATATAAAACTCATTTTATAAGTGTAGATGTAAACACTTGTATCAGTATTCTTTTATTGTCATTTTCCCCATATGTCTATAAATTCTCCTATTTATAGGAATTTGGAAATGTTTGCCATATCTTTTGGAATCAACTCAATGTGAAATAAATGAACTCCAAGGAACTCATCATTGATTGGTATTTTATGTTATCCCGTACATATTCATGATAAATAATATGGCCTATTTTTTATTTGTCTAAGATTTACCATGATTTTAAAATCAAATTTTTGAAAAAGTATTAACCATTGACATATTCTTCCTTGTATTACTATTCTATCGACTATATATTTCAATGAATCATGATATGTGTAAAATACAAAGGGTATATATAGTAGGTAATGCCTAAAATTTTATATCACATATACCATGGATATCACCTTTCATTTTGTGGTTAAATTATTCATTTATGTTTTTTCCAACTTTATACTTGTAAAATAAATAGGGTGATCTATTTGACCATGTGGTTGTGTTATTATTAATCCTATAACTATCCTTGATGCATTGATGTGGATGTGAAATATGATCATCCTATACATAAAAACTATTACAACTTTAGACTAGCCAAGATCAATTGCATTAATCTTAGACATATCTCATGTCATAAAAAAAGACACATAAATTGGATATAATTTTGTACTAGTAATACTATATTAACATTTCACAAAGGTAGGGATTGAAAAACATAATAACCTATTACTATTTATTCTCCATACCACACCTAAGGCAATATCAATGCAATCCAATGAAATTTGAGAGTGAGAGAGAGCCTTGAATTAATATATCATGGGATGTCTCATAAATTTGGGTTGTTATATTAATGTAATTGGTTGCATAAATACAATTAATTTCTTAAAATCCACTTTGGTGTGGAATTTAGAATTTCATGTTTTTTTCATGTCCAAGTATGAGTGTTTTATAAATAATAAATCCTATAAAAATTAATTATTATCTAATTAAACTTAAGGTGTAATTATAAATTTACGACAAGACCCCACCTTAAGTGAAACTCATGGAGAATGTATAAAAATTGAGGTTAAACCTTTGAAATGGGTCCTGGTACTAGGTTTGATGAGGTATAATTTTATAATGAAAGTAAAGAACTACTTTAGAAAATATATGTGCACAAGTAACTCACATATAAATTAGTAAAATAACATATAATATCTACCAAAAAAAGTGAGATTCACCTCAAGGATCTCACCAAAAAATTTAGTACACAATATCCCCCCTTTGGATTGGGTGAGGTGGATGAAAAATATAAAGAACAACATGATGACATGAAAATGAGAGATATAATATAAGGATATATTTTTTGGTTCTATGAAATACATTGGATGGATCCAAATAGGACACTAAATAACTAAAGAGATTCTAGGGACACCAAATTTTTATCACCATAAGGAGTAGTTTATCTACTGAATAAGGAATCACAAGACTTGAAATTATCTCCAAAAAAGAATACTACTAGGTAGTATGATCAATATGTGGAATATTCAACTTGATAATGGAATAAAAATGCCTATATATTTCACATAAGGAGTGTTATCAACACCACATAATTGATTAACAATCCATCCCAAATGGAAATGGATGATAGAAGAAGACTCATATAAGTGATTCAATGCCATGTACATAAATTATTTATGCAAGAAAATGTCTAAATAATATATAAGAATTTCATTTCTAAGTGAAGGTAAATGTGTCATAAGCCTTATATAAATAATTTTAGGTATCACATGTCTGAGTGAAGAGTGAGGTCTATCATCCCTCATAGAATGTGAAGATGACTCAAGACTTTCAATCTTGATTATATTGTTTGATGAATTCTCATATACATAAGAGTTGTGTTGCTCAATATCCTCTATAAGTGTAGAGCAAACAAAAACTAGTGTGTAGCTTCTAAAAAATGTTCCCAAAGAAGAATTTGAATCAATTTATTGATATCTAATAGCATGGTGATCAATCTAGTGATTAGGTTGGATGGATGACATAATACCCTATTCATGATTTTCAATACTTCTATAAAAATAAACCATGGTGAGGAGAATATGGGAACCAAAAATAATATTATGATTCTCAAATGAGGTAAGCACATAAACATTATGATCAATAGAAGTTTGGGTTGTGATAAAGGCAATTATAGGTGTAACAAGATCAAAATATGATTCATGGTGTGGTAGATTTATATCTCAGAGTGTGTCCAATGGATGCATTTGAGAGTTATAAGTAAGTATCGAATGTGGAACAAGTGCAATAGCTATTTATTCCACATAAGTAGTGTGTTAGTGTATGAGTGTAACACCTACTTGGAAATTATGAATGACCAAGTTGCATTCTACAAGTTTTGTGAGTAGGATCATGTTTTATGATTTAAGGGCCCTATTTTCCTTTACAAACTAAATAATATCATCCTAAAGTGAAGAAAACTAGAATAAGAGTATATCACTCTTAGCTTATAAGTTATTATTTATTTGTATTAGTGTGTTTACAACAAGGTACAAATCTATTGAAAGAAAAAATAATGATAATATGATAATAAAGGGGCCTTAAAGGAGTCTATGGAGAAGAAATCAAGGCAATAAGAAAGAGGCCTTGAAGGAGATGTGGCATAAATAAGTGTGCAAAAATGTAAATGTATGGATAGTGTGTAAAATTATTTTACACTATAATTAATTATCAATTAAAATTAGCTCTAATTGGAAATGTAAATTATTTAAATATGATATAATAATTTAAATAAGACAATAAAATAAATATGAATATCTATAAAATTTACATAAGCTATAAATTACTACAAATAGAAACTAAGACTAGGGTTAGATAATTGTCCTTGCAAATAAATTATTTTAGACTATAATATCTTTATGCGAGTTGTGGTTTCTTGAAATAACCTTCAAACATATATGAATATGAAAATAATACTTTATTGTATATTGGGATAAGGTCATAAAATATGAACAAGGTTTTAGTGTATTATTGACTACTATTATGGATTTATCTAGGCAAACTATACATTGGATCTTAAAATATGAGCTTGTTTACCTCTATTTTTAGGTGACATGTTTTTGTGTAGAGATAAATTTTATGTGTGAAAGACATATAAAATAAATGTCCTAATCTACACAATCACACAAAATAAATCAAATGCAATAGGGGAAAAATAGGAAATGTGGAATGGCTAAGCTATCCTAAAATACCCCTTGTTGAATGAGTGTTGAATACATAGCCATCCTTAGGCCAATGTAGTTATCAATTTATGGAATATCATATAAACTTGACTAATAATTTTTTGATTAGGATTATTGAAAAATGATGCCCTTAATTTTCAATAAAATAAAATTAAACTTGGCCAAGCACTGTGGTATTATCACATAACTATAATAACAATATTTACTCATAATATAGATGTTGTTGAAATCATAAAAGAGATGCTTTTATTAGTGAAATCTTATTTTTTTTAATTTTAACCCTTGATGTGATTTTATAGGAGAATATTTCAACTATTTTTGATAACCAACTTATTGGTTTGCGAGGGAAAGTTGTTATGAGGCATGCAATTTTGAAAATATGGCTATTGAAACACTATGGATAAGGGTGTGTTACTATATAATATCATAGTACACCCTTATTTGATTAGTTCACTCTTATCATACATGAATATAGGCTTTTGAAGCCAAAGTGATAATGAAGTATATGATGAATATGGATGAATAGAGATAAATTAATGAAGTCCAGGAGATATGCATAGTAATTATGAGACTTTGAAGCCTTTCTTAGAGATTATGGGTTATCACGATGTGTAATTGACCAAGAAATCTAAAAATGTCAAGGACAAGCATTATAAATCATTTATTGATTAAAATTTGATATCTATATTCTCCCCCCCCCACTTTATTCTAGTGATGCATAAAATTTCTAAAATAAAATAAATGTGATACCTGAGTGTGTACACACACTTTGTCTTTGTCATGGAGATGTTCATGCCCCCTTATTGAGGCATATGCAGAAGTGAAGAACCTATGGTGAATTGAGAGTTATCAAGTCTTAATTTTGATAATTAGTGATGATGCTTGAATTGGAAATATTATATATTCCAACCCTCATAGAGTACTATGTAATGATTTTGAAGAGGTGGGAACCAAAAAAGTGGTTTGATAAAGTGAAACCAAGATGAGAGTTGGAATAAAAATGTATAAGAGGGGGGAATCAGTCTTCAATTTTTTTTTAATTAATTGCATCTAGTCATCTATGAACTATGAAAGTAACACAGTGATTTAGCAATGCATTAAGAACCATCACATGGTCATGAAACAAGATAACACATCACATATGTGGAAAGCCCTCATGGGGGATAAAACCCAATAAAAAAAATCTTGGACAAACTATCCTATAATAAAATTTATCAAATTTAGTTGAGCATCAAACTAACATGGAGTACCAACCCCAAATTTATCAAGCACCCATTTGACTTTAACAAGAATCCACTTTATAGGAGGCTACAACCCCCTATGACTAAGCACCAACTTAGTCAAAGGAAATTTTTTCAAGAACCAAATTGAAATTCATTTCCAAATCCCTCTTTACCAAGAAAAAACTCATGCAAAACCAATTCTCTAAGATCTAACTTGTAAAAAATCTTCAACTCCCTCAAACACCAACTTAGTCAATCACACTTCTTTCCTCTCAGCTCTTTATTTCATATATCTAAACTTTATCCACTATCATACATTAGGAACACATATATGATTAAAATTTTATAGTCTCTCAATATACAATGATCACTTCTTCAACTCTGCTCCACTTGATCTTTCTCAAAAACTACCTTTAGGCTTCTTTGTTCGACTAGCCATTATCAAGACTAAATACGTCATATGATCTTGATCTTAAACTATATAACACCTATGTGATCATAATTAAATGATTATATAATATCTCCTTAGGGTTTAAAACATGTTACCCAACATCCTCAAGCTCATTTATTTATCAATTCATTTTCTTACTCTTAGATCCCTCAAATAGTCCTAAAATGTCTTGTATATATACTCATCTCTTGTCATATACCACTTGGTCAGAAACACACCCTAAACCTATTTGGTCAGACATACAATATGTATTAGTACATCTCATAAACATTATAAAAATTAACCTTGAGTCCCTTTTGGTCTATCATAGCTCTGTTAGACCTTATTATACTTTTAGGTCTCATGGAGACCTAATTGCATTAGACCTTCTTAACACACACACACACACACACACACACACACACACACACACACACACACACACGACCTTAATGTAATTAATAAATGAATTGGACACTTTCACAAAGGCTCAAGAACATCTCTGCAACTCACTCACTCAAAACTGCCGGTTTACCTTAAAGACCAGTCATGGTGACTTATACCTCCAACTCCTATGTAGAAAATTTCCATGATTCTTGATGAATTTAAATTATTCTTAGATATCCCTAGGACATCATAAAATGTAAAAATCATATGATCTAATGACAAGTATTAGTCTTGCAGACCAATTTCTTGACCTCATGTTTCACATTCTTATATGAACCAGACTAGTTATTTTTTGAGTGGCTTTTTCATTAAAAACATGACCTAAAAATATTATTAAAATAATTAACATGTATTAAAATTACAAAAAAACATATACATGCACTTGGTTTCATCATTATTTCATGAAAACACACTCCAATTCATCTTCTCACTACTTGGGTTTTACACTGTTTACACCATTAGGTTTGTATACAACTGGATAACTTGGAATACTAGTTTATCCCATTATAAGGTTGGAACCTATCTATAAACATTAATGGTCATGTATTATTAGTATTTATCTTTTTCTTCCATCAATTTAGCTACTTTGACCAAGTCAACTTTTGACTGCTACAATAAATTCTTCATAAACAAACCCTTTTTATAGGGTCTTCTCACTCACCTAACAACTTAATACCACCTGAAGGTGCCTACGAGAGTAAAATATAGGATATAATATGTTTTTTTATCATTTAAATCCACTATGAGCTAATTTTAGCAACATTTTCTACATCGGGTCCTTATAAGGGTTTTAGGGAGGTTTAACACAGGTTTTGGTGTTAATGATTGTTCATAAAGGATTGCCCATTAAATTCAAAAAAAAATTCTAGAGTTATTATTTTTGAGCCTTACACATATATTATTAATATCTCAAGTTCCTATGTAGGGGTTAAACATGCCAATGAATACCTGAAAGTTCTTCATGGGTTTGCATTCCTTCATTCTGTGCACTAGAGAGACCTCAAAACCACTTTTCATGCCTTTTTTTTGTAAAAAATGACCTCATAATTCATGATAAATCCCAAAATTAATTTAATTACCTATATACATGCTCTTCTTCACACAATAAAGTTGA
The DNA here is from genome assembly GCA_037957365.1 of Torreya grandis. Lineage (NCBI taxonomy): Eukaryota > Viridiplantae > Streptophyta > Pinopsida > Cupressales > Taxaceae > Torreya > Torreya grandis. The sequence continues at coordinate 2,693,252 of JARHVA010002227.1, forward strand.
AATATGATCCTCATGCCTCATTAAGCTAGGCAGGGCTAAATAATGGTTTATGTGTAGACCAAGACTGAAGGACTTACCTTCAAAGACTTTGAAATAATTTTGAGTGTATCCAAACCTTATTTTAATTCTCACACAAAATTTTCAACCTCTAATATTCCTGAGTTCACTCACCTTATCATGCCACCAACTCATACCTTCACCATATCATGACTAAGCTTCAAGCTTTCAATGCACTTAACACCTTGATTTGTTCCTTCCATGTCATGACCTTTGTTAATTAATTTCACTATGCTTCATATGAATATATTAGTTGTATTAAAACATATTCTATGAATTGTACCTTCTATGCAACCAAATACATTAATTGCCTTCAAATTCTCTCTTGCATTCAATGATAACACTCTTCTCAATGCACCTTGTTTAAATAGACCTTTGATATCAATGACCATTATGAATTTAGATGACACAACCTTTTGAAATAAATGAAAATTACATGCCAACAAAGTCCCCCTTTGTCATTTATGGTAAACACACTACAAAAATGAAATCACTGTCAGGATGTTATTGCTCCATAAGAGCACACATGATTACCTTTGTATAAGCAACTAAACACGAAATTTAACCAGAATGATAAGTAACTAGAAATATGAAACAACACAAAATATGAGAGACAATACCCAATTGTATTAATACTCATTTAGAAGAAAATATAATAAAGAAGATGCCACACTTCTTCTTCCCACACCTCTAGAGCTCCCACACTTCTAGGGTTCACCAGTAATTCTCCTTTAACAATTCACTCTCTCAATTATGGTCACAATAATCAACTCAAACACAGAGTTGTTCACCTCCACCAGTCAGTAACAACACTATCAATATACCAAGTACACAACTGCACTCCAAGTAGATCTCCCTGCTCTTGCAATAACCTACAAATCACCAGACCTTACTTACCATGTAGATGTCTCTACACCCTGAAGAACCCTTGTCCTTGCCTCACCAAGTCCTTATGATTCTTTAACCAGTACCCTGGTGGATCTTCTACCAAAACTTACACAACCTGCAACTCTCCCTGATCATACACACTCAGCACCCCTTTGGAACTGGGAGGAGCTAATCCTTGCTCTCTTTTACAAGCCCTCTTGGTTATCTAACACTCTTGCTCTCTCTCTTCTGAAGGAGCTAATCTTTGCTCTCTCACTCTAGTATGATTTTACAATATAGCCCATGAGTCTATTATATAGATCTCATGCATACAATAATTAGACATTCTTAATTACAATAATTAGAAACATAGCTCTAAGACTAAAATAAGTCTTTACATGCAAACTGACTGTCCAAAAATAGACCAGTTCTCGACTTGCATACAAATGAATGCACACATAGGTTACCGACGTTGGCTCCTTTTTGACCGATGTCAATCTGACTAATAAATGATGTCGGTTGCTTTTGCACTATAATATGACTGACATCAGTTGATCAGACTCGACGTTGGTTGCCCTATAACTTGTTCTACAACTCAACAACCTTCACAACTCCTCTTGTTCGCATCAGTGAAGCTTTTAGCTCCACAACCTAACAATCTCTCACTTGGAGATAAAGAGCTGCATTTGTACCTATACTTATACCTTCATCTAATTCATTTCTTGGCTTGTATCCCTCTTCAAGATCAATCTTGAAGACCAACCACCACACAACTTATGGTGCATCTCCTGTCATCCAAGTAACCTGCCACATCCGAACCTACAACTCCATGTAGTGAAGACCTTGACCTTGCATAACATGTTAACCTGCTGTTAGTCCCTCTCAGATACCTGAGAATCCACCTTCCCCAAATTGGCTCTAAACTCTCTAACAACTCCCACTACTTGGGAAAACTCAGGTCTACACCAGACCTCATGTGATTTCAAACACTGTTCTATGCTCAGCTTGAACTTTTTAGCCCTCGGTGTGCTTACTAGTTCTGCATCCTACAAATTAACCCTTGCCAACACCTCCTTCACATCAGCTCCCTCTAGAGACAAAATCAACCTGTGATCTTCCATTTCTCTTATTCCAAAGAATTTTGCTGCTCCCAAATTCTTCATGACATACCTCTAAACTAACTTTACCTTTAGTTCAGCAATACCCTACATGTGTGACCCTGCAACAAGTAACCACACCACATACTATAACAGGATAATGTTACGACCATTATCCAACCTGTTAAAGAAAACACAATGGTTACATTGAACTTGACCAAAGCCATACTTTGTCATACACCTATCAAACCTGTACCACTGTCTTGTAGCCTGCTCAAGACCATATACCCTGGCCTTCTATCTCACGTGTCCATCCACTCTCTTCTTTAACCTGGGAATCCATTCATCTTTTAGTGATTTTATCCCAGCTAGAAACTCTAACAAAACTCTTACTTGGTTCTCTTCTAAAGAATTCATGCCATGCTCCCACTATTTCTTGGATTCTACCTGCATTGCCTCTTCACATCTTCCTAGTTTTTAACCATCGCTGAGCAATAAGTAGTATAAAGAAGGTGAAAAATGAATATGAGGCTCACTTACCCTTTCAGTCCTCCACATGGGCATTTGAGACTCCTTGACAGCTTGCTATCCACCCAACATCCATTCCAGTGACCGATCTCGGTCCTGTCCTAATTTGCACCTGACCGACATCGGTTCCCTATGACTGACCCTGACTGCAGACGTTGGTTTCCCCTGATCGACGTCAGTCTCCAGCTACCCAACACCACCGACTCTACTGGTCTACACATGATCAATGTTGGTACCTACCTGTTCAATGTCAGTTCCCCCTGAATGATGCGAGTAACTATGTTTTCCTGTGAGTGATGACTTTTTACTCATGAGCTCACCTTGGATCAAAACCCTGTCCAAATTAACACAGCCCTGCTCAAAATAATCCAATCTACTCAGATGATCTCTATCTGTCATCTCTTCCATGAACACCAAAGCTTTTCAGTTCTTAAGTTTGTCAAAAACATCTGTCTTCCACTTAAAAACATGCATTCCCTTCTTACACATGTGACCAAGCCTACAAAGCCACATCTCTGCAATAGAAGGTGAATCAATAATATAAGTAGATAGATAAAGGATACCTAATTTCTTACCACTGTCTAATTCAAGTGCATCCATTGCGAGAGTTACTGTGCATCTCTCATCACCCAACTTTTTTGAAGAAATTAGACTCATCTTCAACACTGGGACCTGCATGACATCCTCCAACACTTGTGTGTTACTCGTCTGCAATTTCAGCTTCACTTCCCCTTTGCCAACCATGTGACAAGGCTCACCAACCCCTAAATAAATCTCTCCAAAGTCTCCCTGGACATACTCATGAAAAGATGCTCTATTTTAGGCTGCATGGAAAGAGGCAATAAAATCTATGACCAAGATTCTACTTTATCCAGATCATCCTGTGCAACAACACCTGCAACATCTGCTTCTTCATTTCCTTCATGCTGATCTTCTACTAACCAACAATCTTTCTTTACCTGCTCTTTCTTTCCATCAATCAGACCATTCATGCTATTCAATTTCTCCATTCATAGCTTACTTTCTTCTGCCATTGCTATACTCCCACTCAATAAGAAACCCTTGTGAGTGACCTATAATCAACAAAACACTTAACACGCTCTGACCACCTATTAGTGTACTTAACCACCCTTTGATGAACCTACAACCTGGCTTTGATACCACTTGATAGGACCTAGGCTCACAAAGCTCTGATACCAACTATCAAGATCTTACTGCTCCATAAGAGCACACATGATTACCTTTGTAGAAGTAACTAAACACAAAATTCAACCAGAATGATAAGTAACTAGAAATATGAAATAGCATAGAATATGAGAGACAATACCCAATTGTATTAATACTTATTCAGAAGAAAATACAATAAAGAAGATGCCACACTTTTTCTTCCCACACCTCTAGAGCTCCCACACTTCTAGGGTTCACCAGTAATTCTCCTTTAACAATTCACTCTCTCAATTATAGTCACAACAATCAACTCAAACATAGAATTGTTGTTCACCTCCACCAGTCAGTAACAACGCTGCCAGTACACCAAGTACACAACTGTACTCCAAGTAGATCTCCCTGCTCTTGCAACAACCTACAAATCACCAGACCTTACTTACCATGTAGATGTCTCTACACCCTAAAGAACCCTTGTCCTTGCCTCACCAAGTCCTTATGATTCTTCAACCAGTACCTCGGTGGATCTTCTACCATAACTTACACAACCTACAACTCTCCCTGATCATACTCACTTAGCACCCCTTTAGAACTGGGAGGAGCTAATCCCTGATCTCTTCTACAAGCCCTCTTGGATATCTAGCACTCTTGCTCTCTCTCTTCTAAAGGAGCTAATATTTTCTCTCTCACTCTAGTATGATTTTACAATACAGCCCATGAGTCTATTATATAGATCTCATGCATACAATAATTAGACATTCTTAATTACAATAATTAGAAATGCAGCTCCAAGACTAAAATAAGTCTTTACATGCAAACTGACTGTCCAAAAATAGACTAGTTCTTGACCCACATGCAAATGCATGCACACACAAGTTCCTGACGTTGGCTCCTTCCTGACCGATGTTGGCTGACTCATAACTGACGTCAGTTGCTTCTGCACTGTAATATGATCGACGTCGGTTGATTAGATGAACGTCGGTTGCCCTGTAACTTGTTTTGAAACTCAATAACCTCTGTAACTCCTCCTATTCACATCAGTGAAGCTTTTAGCTCCACAACCTAAAAATCACTTCAAAATGGTACTTTACTCATATACTTTTTCTCCCCTTTTGACATTAATGACAAAGGGTCTTCCACAAATTGCCATCTAGTCCTTGGACCTTAATTAAAATGAACACCATAAATAAATGATGACAAAAACTCACCTTAGGTTCATACCAATTTTTTTAGATAAATTACAAATCATTTAAACTATATGTAAAGAAACCATGCTTCTTATCACTATCTTGACACTTCACAACACAAAGAGACAAACTTACCCCTATCTCCATGCATACTTTCTCAACACTACTCACATTATTTAGGAGTTAATGAACCACCTGATTAGCTCTCCCTAAGAACGTAGATTCCTTAATGTTTGTTAGGGGTAGGAATTACACCCAATTCCTCTCTTAGATGTTCAAAAGTTGCCTTGGAAGTGGCTTGGTTATAATGTATTCAATATGATCCTTTGTAGAAACATATTCAAGTCTAACACTTTGTTCACTTTCTTGATCTCTTATAAAATGATACTTGATAGGAATATACTTAGTCCTTGAGTACATAATAGGGTTCTTTGAGACACTTATAACACTTGTATTATCATAATCGATAGGGCTAAGACCATTATACTCCACCTTGTAGTCTCTTAAGGTCTATCTCATCCATAAGACCTGAGTGAAACATGAAGCTGATGTAATGTATTCAACCTCACAAGTAGATAATGTCATAGATTCTTGCTTCTTTTTTATCCATGAAACTAGGCACTCACTTAAGAAGAAATATCCCTCACTAGTACTCTTCATATCATCTAAACTCCCTACCTAGTCTGCATCTATATATGCTATCAAATTGAACTCCTTGCTCCTTGGATACCACAACCCAAACTCCATAGTCCCCTTGAGATACTTGAGTATCCTTTTGACTACTTGTAGATGATTTTCCTTTGGATCTACTTAAAACCTTCCCAAAATACCTATTATTTTCATGATGTTATATATATAGGTAGTGGTGTATATAAAACATCCAATCATTGACCTATATGATGTGTGATTGACCTTTGGAGAATCATCTTCCTTGCTTAACTTACACCTTATGATCATAGGTGTACTAACTACCTTACAATCTTCCATCTCAAACTTCTTCAACATCTCTATTATGTACTTGGCTTGTGAAATGAATATACCTTTTCAAAATTGAGTGGTTTTCAACCCAAGAAAGAATGATAGTTCTCCCAGCATGGACATCTCAAACTCATTATTCATCACCTCTACAAAGGCATTGGTCATTTTCTCATTATTTACACCAAAGATGATGTCATCCACATAGACAACTACTATCAACTGATGACCATCTTATGTCTTTATATACAAATTAATATTTGAAACTCCTTTTTTTAATCCTTGATCCAATAGATACCTATCCAACCTAGCATACCAAGATCTAGGAGCTTGATTGAGACTATATAGAGCCTTTTTCAATCTGCAAACATAGTCATTATTACTTGATAGTGATAACTTGTCAGGTTTCTCTATGTACACCTCTTATTATAAGTTTCCATTCAAAAATATAGATTTGACATCTATTTGGTACACCTTAAACCCTTTGAATCTTGCATATGATAGAAATAGTCTGATGACCACCAATCTAGCCACTAGTGTAAAGGTCTCCTCAAAGTCTACTCCTTCAAATTGTGTATATCAATTGAATAAAAATCTATCCTTGTTCCTATTGACTTCTCCATCTTCATTCAACTTGTTTCTATATACCCATTTTGTGCCATTGACATTTTTATCTTTAGGCCTAGAAATTGGTTCCTAAGTCTCATTCTTATCTATTTGGTCTAACTCCTCATTCATATAACCTATCTAAAACTTGTCTTTGTTTGCTTCTACAATATTTTTAGGTTCAATATTGGACAATAGAGAAACATTCTCTTGATTTAGGTTACTTACTAATCTTCTCTGTATTTACATACATGCATCCTTATTTCCAATGATTTATGATTCAAGATGATCTATTTGAATTTACCTTGAGGGGATTTTTGAGTCTTGTCTTTCCTTAACTTCTTATTTTTCCTCATCAACTTCTATTTTTTCCTCTTCATTTTTGAATCCAAATTCTTTGATGTATCCTTTGACTGTGATTTCATTATTTGATCAATCTTCACATTAGTGATTTGCATGATCTTTTGTAACCTCTTGTTATAGCATCAATAGGCTAACCTCACTGATGAATATCCTAAGAATATACCTTCATCAGACATGAAATCAAACTTATATAAGAATTTATCATTTCTTTTGATGAAACATTTATTCCCAAACACTTTAAAGTGTTCCACATTAGTAGGTCTACCTTTCTAAAGTTCATAAGGGGTATTGTTGCCATTAGTCCTTATTTATCCTTTATTTAAGATGTAGACTATAGTGTTCACTACTTCTCTCCAATATCCATTAGATAATATAGAATAATTTAGGCTAGTTCTTACCATCTCTTGAACTATCATATTCTTTCTTTCCACTACCCCATTCTACTAAGGTGTCCTAGCTACTGAGAACTATCTCCTTATTCCATGGACCTCATATAAGTCATCAAAATCATTAGAATAAAACTCTCTTCCTCTATCAAATTCTTAGGCACTTGATCTTTCCATTTACCTAATTCTCAATAAGAGCCTTGAATGCCTTGAACTTGTCAATAGCTTCTAAATTTTGTTTAAATAATGCTACCCAAGTCATTCTTGTGTAGTCATCTATGAGTAACATGAAGTAGCTATATCCTAGAATGCTTTGGATTATTGTAGGTCCACAGAGATTAGTGTGTATCAACTCCAAATGTCTTGTATTAGATTACTCTTTAGACTTGAACCTTCTTTTAGTTTTCATACCATGTTGATATGCCTTGTAAAGTGTGTTTGTTGGTTTGGTGATCTTAGGCATCTTCTTCAGAGACTTCTTAGTGCTTATCTTGACCATATTATCAAAGTTTAGGTGACCCAATATTCTATGCCATAGCCAAAATTCACCCATCATGTTCATAAAGCATCTCTCCTTGATCTCATTTAAAACATATAGATTTTTCTCAATTTTATTAGCATTGGTAATTAACCTTCTTAATTTGGCTTCCCTTATATCACACCCTCTGTCATGAAAGGTTAGTGTGTTTCATTGGTTACACATTTGACTTACACTAAGAAGGTTATGTTTCAAACATTATACATACAACACATTCTCTATCTTGGTATTTTAATTATCCAACCTCAAGATACCCTTACCAACTATATTGACCATTGTGTTATCTCCAAATCTCACTATTCCTGTAACATTCTTCTTTAATGAGGTAAACCTACTTTTTATCTCCTATCATGTGGCTTGAGCAACCAATATATATATACCATTTCATTCCTTCATTTTTAATGTTAAAAGTAGTCTGAAATAGAATATATTCTCATTTAGTCTTCTATTCTTCCTTATAAAATAATCCATCTTGACTATTGGGCTCAATATGATCAATCATGACTTTCTTTGGCTTCCACGCTAATGTTTAGCCCTTCTCATGAAATCTAAAATATCCATATACCTTGTTAATTCCTCTAGATTGATCAATACTTCTCCCATGGTCCCATGATAACTCATCCCTTGAGACCATTCTACAATCACTTGCTTTATCACTAAATATATGACAAGAAAAATAATAACCATTAAAAGATTTGGAATACCTCATTGCATTGGGATCCTTGATTGGTATATTCATGTTGGTACTCTTGAATTGTTATAAATTCTTACTCTCTTTCTCATATTTTCTCATATTTTATATGTGATGGTCATGCTCAACCTTCAAGGAATCTAGATTTGTCTTCAATTGATCATACTCAACTTCTTTTGATCTAAACTTTGTATTGACACCTTCTAACTGATTCCTGAGATCCTTGATCATAGATGTAAACTCATGATTCCTCTTATTTTGATGATTCAAATCATCTAGGAAAATTATGAGCTAAACTTCATGTTTTACTTCATATTCTCCTTCTTCACTATCATAGTAAACTTCTTCATCATACATGTTGTCTTCCTCTTCTTGATCACTAGACATCTTGTGCTTCTTAAGATCACCTTCAAGCTATCAGGCCTAATTGAAAGGATCAAGATATGATAACAATTATTTTAATAAAAATTAATAAATGGGTGGGTGGGGGTGGGGTGAATCAATAGTAAAAAATGTTCAATCAATTACATCCACTCATTTATGAACTATGAAATCAACACAGTGATCTAGTAATGCATTAAGAACCAATCACATGAGCACGAAACAAGATAACACATCACATATGTGGGAAACACTCATGAGTGATAAAACCTAATAAAATAAATTTTGGATAAAATATACTATAAGATAATGTATCAAATTTAGTTGAGCATCAACCCAACATGGAGCACCAACCATAAATTTATCAAGTACCCACTTAACTTTAGCAAGCACCCACTTCCTAGAAGGATAAACCCCCCTATGACTAAGCACCAAATTAGTAAAAGGAAATTTTTTCAAGAAATAAACTAAAATTTAGATCCAAATCCATCTTGACCAAGCAACAACTCAGATAAGACTAATTCTACAAGCTCCAACCTGTAAGGAAGCTTCAACTCCCTCAGACACTAACTTAGACAATCACACTTCTTTCCTCTCAACTCTTTATCTAATCTATTTAAACTATAAAATATAAAATAAATCAATAAAACATATATAATTTAATTATAATGGTCTCTCAATAGTCAATGATCACTTATTCAACTCTGTTCCACTTGATCTCTCTCAAAACTACCTCTAGGCTTCTTTGCTCAACTAGCCCTCATCAAGACTGAATAGGTCATATGACCTTGATTTTAAACTATAAAAAACATATATGATCATAATTAAATTCTTATATTTTATCTCCTTAGGGTTTAAAACATTTTACCCAACCTCATCAGGCTCATTTATTTATCAATTCATTTGCTTACTCTTAGTTCCCTCAAATAGGCCTAAAATGCCTTATATATATACTCATCTCTTGTTCATATACCACTTGGTCAGACACAAAACATAAAAATATTATGTTGGACATATAATATGTCTTAGTAAATCTCATAAACATGATACAAATGAACCTTGAGTCCCTTTTACTCTATCATAACTCTATTAGACCTTATTCCACTTTTAGGTCTTATGGAGACCTAATTGCATTAGACCTTCTTATCAATACATTACCATTTGATCCCTTGGAAAGTATTAAAACTCAATACATGGAAAAATTATTTCAAAATACATCCAAAAATACTTTATTAAACATCCTCTGATCTCCATAATAACTCTTAGGTCCAACCACTTCATGAAACCCCTCAATAGTACTCAGTCCTATTAGGCCTGTGTACACCAAAAAGTATGCCTTTTAATAATAAAGATAACACAAACTTAAGGAAATAAAAAATTACATATATAAATTATAAATCACCTTATTTTAATTTCCAATTTCATTGGACACTTTCACTTAGATCACAAAGGCTCAAGAATATCTTTGCAACTCACTCACTTAGAACTACCAGTTTACCTTAAAGACTAGTCATGGTAAATTAGACATTCAAAAATTATGTATAAAATTTAAATGACTCATAATAAATTTAAATTATTCTTTTATATCCTTATGACATATTAAAATTTAAAACTCAAATGTTCTAATGACAAATATTGGTCTTGTAGACCAATTTCTTGACCTCATGTTTCACAGTCTTATTTGAACCAGACTAGTCATTTTTTTAGTGACTTTTTCATCACACACATGAAATAAAAATATTATTCCAATAATTAACATTAATTAAATTTTTTAATAACATCTCCATGCACTTGGTTTCATCATTCTATTATGAAAACACACTCAAATTCATCTTCTCACTGTTACCTAGGTTTTACACTGTTTACAACATTAGGTTTATCTATGATTGGTTAATTTGGAAGAATAATTTATAATATTATAATGTTTAAACTATCCAAAAACATTATTTTTCATGTATTATGAGTCTCTATCTTCTTCTTCCATTAATTTAGCTACTTTGACCAAGTCAACTTTTGACTGTTACAATAAAAAATTTAGAAACAAGCCCTTTTCTATAGGGTCTTCTCACTCACCTGATATATAAATACCACATGGAGGTTAATGAAATATTATAATATAATATAAAATATTTTTTATAATAATTTCAATCCATTCTAAGATTATTTGAGAAACTTCTTCTACATTGGGTCCTTATTAGGGTTTTAGGGAGGTTTAACACAGGTTTTGGTGTTAACAATTATTCATAAAGGATTTCCACTTAAATTCAAAACCAATGCATAAATTTATTATCTAGGACACTTACCCATATTTAATTAATATATTATGTTCCCATTTAGAGGTTAAATATGCCAATAAACACCTAAAATTCCTTCTCAATTTGTATGACTTCATTATGTGCACTTGAGAGACCTCAAAACCACTTTCCATGCCTTTTCCTGCAAACCATGACCTCATAATTCATGATAAATACTAAAAAAACTTTAATTACCTATATAAATTATTTCCTTCATAAACTCACCTTGAAATATGATCCTCATGCCTCATTATGCTAGGCAAGGCTAAAGAATGGTCTATATGCAGACTAAAATTGAAAGACTTCCCTTCAAAGACTCACTTTAAAACAATTATGAGTGCATACAAACATTATTATCATGATAAAAAAACCTTAAAAACCTCTCACATTCTTGACTTCACTCACCTCATCATGCCACCAACTTATACCTTCACCATGCCATGACTAGGCTTCAAGTTTTTAATGCACTTGACACCTTAACTTGTTCCTTCCATGTCATGACCTTAATTCATTAATTTCACTATGATTATTGTGTAGACATTATTTTTATTAAAATATATTCTATGACATATAACTTCCATACAACCATAATACATTTTTGCCTTCAAATTCTCTCTTGCCTTCAATGACAACACTCTTCTAAATGTACCTTACTCAAATAGACATTTAAAATCAATGACCATTATTCCTTTAAATTATTAACCCTTTTGACATCAATTAAAACAACATGCCAACATGAAGAGCATCACTAATCTCAAATGTGGCTCACTTGCTAAACTAAAAAGAAGAGATAAGAAAAATACATGGCTCACTAAAGTGAAAGAAAAGTGTGCACCACTAAAATCAAACATATTCCACTTGAAAAATAAAAATCAAATTACTACAAAGAGATATATATTCAAATTTTAAATTCTTAAAACTTTGATACTTGAAAGAAATAAATATAAATTTTATAAAGTAGTAACTTGGACATGAATAAATACCATGTCTGATGTACTATATAAAATTCTAATTTTATCTTTTAAAAATTATTTAAAATCATGTAATTGTGTTTTCAAAAGTGTATATATGCTCAATTAGATGTAAGAGTGGAGTTTATAAGTAAGGCAAATGCCCCCAAAATCTTAAAATTATGATTTGTTCATATTGTTAACTATTAAATATAAAATGGGATTGAGCCCCTGTAGGGTGGATAAAGATAAATTTTGATGGAACATCTAAAGGAAATAATGGTAGGGTAGGGGGAGAAAATATCATCAATGATGAGTTAAGGACAACAATCATAGCAAATGTTGGGCCAATGGGAATCCAATCCAGTAATGTAGCAAAAACCAAAGCTACCTTATGGGACATACAACTAGAAATCCAACTGAACATACTTAAACTAATCATATAAGGGGACTCACTCAGCATTATTAATGCCCTATTGGTAAAGTTCCAACCATCCCACACTATCAACCAAATCATAGATAATGTTAGATGAATCTTTCACTCAACTAAGTATAAGATATTGCACATCTTCCAAGAAGGAAACATAGTGGTAGACACCCTATAAAATATGGGTGTTCTTAGCTCATACCTCTCCACATGGATCAGACCCCCACCATCCCATCCCATATCTACCCCTTGATCATTAATGATGTAAAACTTCAAACTCTACAATCTTACAGTGGGGATGTACTTAATATTATTAATCATGACTATAAAAATGGTTAAACTCACTTCGTGTCATAATAATGACATGAATTTTGAACCTAATGGTGAAATAAGTCAATTTAAAAAGGATCATTCTAATGAATGTGGAATAAAACAAAAGATTGGAATATTGAATTACTACTTGACCCATTATAACCCTCAATGTAGTTGTATAAATTAAAACATCATAGGAGGATACATGGATTCTTATGAGCTAATATCCTATGCTTAAGTCCAAGATAACCATAAAGTTTAGAGGAATTTGTGGAAGGGTGAACTCATAGAGTTCATGCTTAGGATTGAACTGCATGATGATATTCTAGCCAGGGATATCATAGTTGTATATAAATAGTGGCATGTGACCTTCAAGAGTGTTATTATTTAAGTCTTTGAGGAACTCATTAGGTATATTACTAGCATGTCATGCAAGGGCATGAAGGCATTCAAAGATAGATGAAATAAATAGGAGTTCATGTAGGCATTCTTTGAGACAAACATCATCTACTATATGAACAAGAAGGGTTTCTCAAGGGATGACCTTATACAAAGATGGATGGATGTCTGCTTGCATTTAATACATTAATTACCTTTGGAAGGAAAATTCACCCATATTTTTTCACACTACTTCTTACTATTGAACCACTTCAAAGGCCATAGGATTAGTCTACCATACTATCTCATCATGTCTCTAGAAACCATAGTCCTATCTTTCTAGTAAAAACCCATGGCTAATATAATCCACCAAGGATTAATTCTCTTTTTAAATAAAGGATCAACCCCCATAAGAAGTTATGAAATCCATATAGTAGAAAGAAAAAAAAGATAAAATATATAACAATGATATTGTTATGAAAGGTATAAAAAGTGAGGCCTCTCCTTCCACCTACTTAGGTCACCCATAGGAGGAAAGAAATAAAGAAAAAATAAAATCCCTTGATTCATCTCCCCCATGGAAGAGCTTTGGCAAGAAATTCAACACAATTCTTCAATTCCATCAGGGTGTGTAAAACCCCAAATTTGAAATCCATGAATTGAGGGTAGAAGAGGTCTATAGTAGGGATGACGATTTGATATAGTTTATATAGATCCATAGGTAGAAGCTGACAGAGTTCCATGAAAATATATAGAATATGGGTAGGGAGATGGTGTCATACATGGAATAGTGGAACAATTTTAAAGAGGAAATTGATGAGTTGAGGGAAGGGACAAGGAAACTAAAAATGGTAGAAGGTGGTAAGACATATGGAATCCCAAAAGGAAAATAAATACTCACCATCATATTGAGGATCTATAGCATAAATAAAGGTAAACTATCAATAGAGAAAGCTAGAGGCTTAATAAAACAAGGCAAAAATATGATGGAAGGCCAAGGATCTAAAACTAAAGGGATGATAAGTAACAATGCAAATAAGAGGATTGGGGGTAGTATGAAGGAGAGAATTTTGAGGAAATTTAATAGGTGGTTGTGTTTATTTAGTTTAGTCTACATATTTTTTTCTAAAATTATGTTAATTTTTTGCATTTCAGAGGTTGGGTTAGCCTCATTTCATTTTGTTTTATCTGCACTTTTCTTATTCAATGGTGGTTTTTAGGTCCATTTAAAACTTGAGTTTAACCTATCAAACAAAAAAAACTATTAAATCTGAAATGTATCTCTTGTGAAATCTTGGATATAAGCCATTATGATGCCCCCGTTTTGAGATGAGGGTAATTTCTTGAAAATCACTTATATCAAAAGAAACAATGAGAAAATTTGTGAAATATATAAGCATGTAATAACATTTTGCATATTTGAAATGTATTGTAATATTAGAGATGTAACATTGATCAAATGAAGGCATTACATCATGTAATATGAATATATAATTGAAGTATTGTATGAATCATATAAGGAGATTAAAAGCATTGAATATTTATTGTAAACATAGTATTTTTGAAAAATAAAGAATTAAAACACATAAGTAGTATTTGCATGATATGTTTTATGGTACCATAGTATCCAATAATGAACATGTAATCAAAGTCACATAATGTCACATAAAGGGACATGTAATATGTCACATAGAGTTATAAAACATGCATAAATGTCACATATAAAACCCAAAATTTGAATATAAGGGGCATGTGAATGTTGCACAAACATAGAAGACCAAGGGCCACAAACACAAGCCATGATGCTTCCATAAAATAAAGAGGGTGTATGTTGAACATACATAAGGCCAAAGGATACATATAATAATAATAAAATTTTAAGCATGTTATGTAATAAAACAAACATATGAAAGAATCATGAAAAACTGAAATTAGCATATTTTGATCATATGTGTCTATGTATAATGTTTTTAAAATATTAGATTCATCATGATACATGTATATTATGAGTGAACAATAGATATGTTTTATTTATATCTCAATCATCTAAAAAAATAGGTTTTTGGATAAGTAAAACATGTAAGAGTGTTCATATAGAATAATGAAATGCCCCCAACTAAGTAAGGTTATTGGGTATAAGGCTAACCTGGCATTGAAACCATGAAAAATTATGCCTTGATCTTGAAATATTAATGATATTTGAGTATATTCATTGCTTTGTGATGAAAAATTATAGAATAAGTGCACTATTGTTTGACTGGTGTGGCTCTATCCTAATTGACTGTATGTAAGATTTTTTGATCAGGACACCTTCTTCTGTCTATTAATAGTTACTATTTTTATAAGAATGTGTATTTTTACACACTTATATATCTTGTGATAATGTAATGAAATATTCTATATACTAAACAAAAAAAATTATGACATGTGTAAAGATATAATTCAACAACATGAAAGTATGCCGATAAGTCTTGGCTTTATTTTTTTGGTAAATATTTTGATTTTTTTGTATTTATTTAGCATATAGATTTTTTTTGTATTTTTTATAAACATATATGAATGTTTTTGTGTTTTTTTTTCCATATTTTGAAATTAAATCACACACAATTGAGTTTTGAAAAAATCATGAAAAGACACAATAAACAACATAGTTTTGAAATGGAAGGAGGGGGAGATTCAAAAAACCCTCAACAAAGTGTTAAAGTAAAGTATGTTAAGAAGGAAGGGCATGTAAGGTTCCCATAATTTAAAACTATATGTAGTATATATGGAAATAATGGCCATATAATATCATGTTAAAGTAGATAGGTATAATTACTGAAGCACAAATGAGATCTAAAGCATGTATAGTGTGTAACAATGATTAAATAAGTTACCATGAAGAATGTGCATTGAAAGCTTAGTAAGATAGTTGTATTGGATTTTTTGAATCAGGTTTAAAAAGACAAGGGAAAAAGTTCCCAAAAATTAATATAGAGCTAAGGGAAATAATAAAATGGATTAGGTGTAGAATAATAAGTAACAAAAGTGAGGAACAAAGAAGCTATGTAAAAGTAGGGGATATTACATGCGAAGGATCTCATCAAGGGGATGCATTTACATAGGCTTGATATCATATGTATTGTAATATTCAATTGTATTACCATATTGATATTATACAAAATTAGGATCATTAGGATCTACCAATATTGTATATAATTAGGATTGTATTCATTGATGTAATTATTATCATAGGAGAAAGTTAGCTTCTTAGGTGGTGATTGATATTGTGATATGTCATTTTTATTATCTTTTGTATATTTGTATGAGAAACTTATTGCACCATTGATTTGAGTTGATTTTTGAATATGTATATCATTATTAAGAGTTTGCATCTTATCTTGATTTAGAAAATGATGATGAGGAAGAGAAGCAATGGATGATCTGACTTCTTGACTTGGAAGTGCAATAATAGATTTTTTTAGTTTTGACCTTATCTCTTTCCTTTACATATGTGAGAAAATCTTGCATAAAGGGGAATTTTTGCTTATCTTTAATTTTTTTTTCTAATTTTTCTTTTGGTCATTGTTATTTTTTCAATCTTATTTGTTTTTGGAGTCTTTCTTTCTCTACATTTGATTTTTAGATCTTTTCTTGTTTTTAATTATATTTTTATTTCCACCTTTATTCTTTCTGTTATTTTTTCACTTGAATTTTAGGAGATGCAAGAAGAGTTGATTTATTAATAGGTTTATCTCGTATAATATCACCATTATCAAGGATACCTTGTATTTTGATATTTAGAGCCCAAACATTATCTGTATAATTCCCATACATTATATGATATGCACAAGATTATTTTGATATTTTTAGAGGAGGCATAAAAGGTAAAGTAATTAAATTTTATCAAATCATTTCTCTTAAAAGCTCACTTGGAATCTTATTGTCCTTTTGTATAATTTTAAAAATGTTAAGTGTAGATGTATGTTGCTTATGAGGCACATGATAGCTAGATGAAGATGTTGATATATGATTAACACTAGTATACTCTAGATTTTTAGTAAGTTTTTTGTTATTTTAAAGAGATGTGATATTTGAACACAAATTTTTATTTTTATTTTACAACTCTTTTATTGAGTGTTGAATAGTTGTGACTTGATCTTGAATGGATTCACAAGCACAAGCCCTAGTCATATTTGATTGAATAGAAACACCATCAAAAGCAAGTACAGGGGAGGATAATATAAACTCTTATTTAATATTAAGAGATTCATTGATTATGCATAAGTTAGTTACTTCTTGTTGATCACTATTAATGGATGAATTTTCATCATATCATGTGATGACTCTATGATAATATTATTACATTGTGTTGTAATATTAACATCATGTGAAGAAAAGAATGAGGATGGAGTAGGAGCAAAATCACAATATATGGTAAGAGTAGCATTAATTTCAATTGTAACTTATTATATGCTAAGGGAAGAGGAAGAAGGCTTATCCTCATGGGTTACCAAGGGAGAAGAGCTATGACATTTAGTTTCAATATCAACCATTTGTAAATGAGAAGAGAGGACAACATTATTATTAATAGTTACTTTGGAGATTTTTATTTCTTTGAAATACCTTTATTAATAAATCATTTTTTGAACATAAAATGATTTTTATTATATTGATCTTTTTTATCTAGATTAATATGCAAGGATGAAAGTGAGATTAATAAATATTTTAGAGATAGAAAACCCAAGTAAGAATCTAAAGAGGTTTCTCGAATAAGTTATAAAGAGGAATGACAAGTTGAATCAGGTTCAATATAATCATACTCCTAAGATTCAAGAAAATTAAATTACGCATTATATGCTACATCATCAAAATCATAATCATCCATATATGTTTCTTCCATAATTTTTTGCTTATTTCATTTTATCCGTTGATCTTTATCATAAATAAGAGGTATAACATGGGTATAAAAAAATCATTGAAAGGATGAATACACTATAATATCTAATGTAACTATCCATGAGATATATAATGAATTTAAATAAAATGAGTGAAGTAAATATAATGATAAAAACTAAAAAGTAATCTAGCATGTGTAGAGAAACTAATGATTAAATAAATAATGTAAAAAAAATTGACGTATAATAGGTAAGTTACAAAAGGTTATTGAATGATCTATAGGATCTCAGATATACTTTTTCATTAATTGATTAGTGTTGGACCAATGTTTTATAGCACTAAGTGTAGAGGTAGAACCATTCTTGTTTTCCACTAACCCTAGTTTTGAGGGTAAGTTGAGAGTAACTTCCTAGGAGATACGCTGCTCTCAAGTGCACAAAAAAATAGACAAATTAAAGAAGCTTTTATTGGTACAAAAAAGGAGATCATAGGCATTTATGATATATTATGAGGCATGTGGAAACTAAAGTCTATGTTTAGATCTATATAATGGCTATGAATATTGATTAAAACCCCTCACACTATGATGTATGTAAATAAAACACCACTTAAATCTTAAAAATAGTAGCTAAGTAGTTTTAAAACTACCAAAACACAATTTATAAAATAAGAAAAATCAAAGAAAAAAAGTTAAAAGAAAAAATTTTGAATAGGAAAATAAAAAAAATTCAAACCAAAGTCAAAATAAAGAGTCCCTATGTTAGTATTTATCTGAGGTGACAAGAAAAAAAATTTAGTGTCAGATTAATCCAAGGTCAATTTTTTTGAATCATTATGTTATGAATAATATCTAATGTTTAGGTGATGAGTGATGGATGAAGGCGAGTAGGAGGGCACGATAGGGCAGGGCACGATAGGACAGAAAGTAGGGCACAACTATCGGGAAGTGCTTGGACTATAGCAGAAGTCCCAGGGAGTGAGAAATAGTGGGAAGGCTCCAATTTTACATGGTTTAGGCTCTTTTGCTGCTCTCAAGCAACTAAGTTTGCATATTCCCAAAGTCAATGGCTATTTGGAAAGATGCAAGGAGAGGCCCAAGCTAGCCATACTTATGGAAATGATTGCTAAAGACATTGAATACTATTCCAATCACTCCTTGTACTGCAAGTCTTTGGGGCTTAGAACATCGCTATTATTCTTGGAAGCATGGGCTCAGAGGACATGGGCACTAGAAGGAGACATGGATATTACATTATTGGCCAATAGCTATTTCATGGTCACTTTTACTTGTATAACAGACTATCAACAAGTTTTTGCTGGAGGTCCTTACTTCCATAATCAAGTGGGTTTGTTTATCAAGCCTTAACATGCCAATTTCATACCTTCAAAGGAACTACCAAACCGTGTCCTAGTGTGGGTGTGTCTACCCTACTTTCTAGTGGAATGCTGCTATGAAGACACCCTCCATTTGCTTGCATCCTTGCTGGGAAGGCTAGTAGGATCCTCAATGTCACTCCTGGGTAAAAAGGTAATAACTTATACTTGTATTTGTGTGGAAATAGATCTTAGTAAGCCATTACCAGATGTTATTGAAATGAGTGTGGGCCCTTTCACATGGGTATAATAGTTGGATTATGAAACCCTCCCTTTCCACTATCATCTATGTCATGCTTATGGGCATTTGTAGTGATGGTGCCCAACTTTGAAATCTACTGCACCTCAGCGAGCTCAATCTATTTGCACTCCTTTTGGTATTGGAAAGGGGTCTGACTCCAGGTGAGAAACCTGATACTGACAGTTTTGTGTCGATTAAAGGTTGATATAAAAATAGAGGCCAAAAATGGCCCCCAAAGGAAAGATAATTCGATGATTCGCTCAATAGATTTGAAATATTGGACAACCTTAACCAGTAAGAGGTGAATCTCGAGTTGATAATTTTTTGACTAGTGGATTGAGGAACCAGCTCTAGAGACCATTGCTTTAGGGGCTTTAACTGAATCACAAGATGCTGGAGATTGTCATATGGATATGGACCAACAATTGATAATTTTAGAAGGAATGACTTCCTCAGTTTCTCCCCCCAATGAAGATGGAAATATGCCCCTTATTGGGAAAACTGGGGATCTAGGGGTAGCAAGAAGCAATAAATCTTTTCCTCATCTTGGACTTTAGCAAAAAGACCTTAAGAAAGGAGGGGGAGAGAAATCTGGTAAGCCTAGTAGAAAAAAGGACCAAGAAAAGATCAAGCCAATGGGAAAGACTTTGGTGGATTCAGGGTTAGTAAAGACTCTAGATGCACACTTTTTGAGCTCTCTGAAATGATTATAATACCTTGGAATGTAAGGGGTTTGAACAATAGACCCAGACAAAATGTTGTTCACAACCTGATTAAATGTCATAGGCCAGATGTTCTTTTCTTGCAAGAGACTAAGCTTTTAGTTGAAGACATGTCCAGACTTGTGCCCAAGCTGTGGTGGCCAGGAGAATGTGATTGCATTGGTGTTACTGGATACTCAGGAGGACTAGCTTGTCTGTGGAACCCGCGTAAGTTTGGCCTCATAGGCTGGTTGACTTCTAAGTACTCTATGACTATGATTGCTTCCAAATTTGAGATGGGGGAATTCATTCTCTTATCCAACATCTATGCTCCTAATGATTGGTGGGGTAAAAGCTCCTTATGGGATCACATAAGTTTTGTCCATATCCTGGCCCCCTTCCACCCTTGGATAATGGAAGGTGACTTTAATGATATTCTTGATTTGACTGAAAAAAGTGGTAGCATAGCAAGGCTGGACCCATCTGCTTTGCTAATGCACAACTTCATTAAAACCTTGAATTTGGTTGACGTCAGACCCAATAATGGATAGTTCACCTGGAACAATTACAGGAGTGGGAAATATTGCATTGCTGAGAGACTTGACCATTTTCTAGTTTCAGCTTTTTGGGTTGGTGGAATGTGGTCTATGAGGTCTAAAATTTTGGACTAGAGAGGATTAGACCATTGGCCCATCAAGCTTACTAGTGTCTCACAGCATCATCCATGCTTTCCTTCCTTTAGATTTCAACTCATGTGGTTGTGGGATCAATCTCTCCATGAGTGTGTTGCCAACTGGTAGCATTGGGGTAGGCTGGCTCATAGTATGGCAATGTACATTTTTGCCAAAATGTTGTAATATGTGAAGTACAAGCTCAAGTGATTGAATCACCAAAGTTTTAGGAACATTTTTCATGCTAAAGCTGTTGTGCAAACCAAGATTGATGGTATCACGAGAATAATAAGAGAAGAAGGACTGAATGAAGACTTATTGCAAGAAGAAACTTAGGTTGTGAAAGACCTGGAGGAATGTGAGCTATGGGAGGAAATTTTTTGGAAGCAGAAATCTCAGATAGAATGGCTCTAGGAGGGGGACAAAAATACATCCTTTTTCTTCAATTTGTCTAAAGCCAAGAGACATGGCAATTCCATTTCGGCCTTGGTCAATGAAAGAGGTGAGCGGCTTAACTCCTTTTTGGCAATTTTAGAGGAGGTAGTGCAATACTTCTCTACTCTCTTTAGGGAAGATGCTAACGGGGAATCTCCAAAAGAAGCTCGGGCTCTCTTCTACATTCTGTCATTGGTGATGCATGAAATGAATGATAATTTAATGAAACTAATCACTCTCGGAGAGCTTGAGGAAACCATTGTTTAGATGAAAAAAGGGAAAGTGGTTGGACCTGATGGCTTCCCAGTTGAATTCTATCAAGATTTATGGGATATCATCAAACTTGACCTTTTAGCTGTTATCCAAGAATCATAACAGAATAAGCAATTGCTTAAGGCTACAAATGTGACTTATCTTGCTCTCATACCCAAATGCAAAGGTGCTGATAGGCTAACCCAATTCTGCCCTATTTCCCTTTGCAATGTGTTTTACAAAATTATTTCTAAAATCATTGTAGATAGGTTAAAAAGAGGGCTGAGTGCTGTGATCTTAGAAGAGTAGAGTGGTTTTGTGGAAGGCAGACAAATCCTGGATGGTATTGTTATTGCTATTGAGTCCATTCACTCCATGGCTAACTCCAAAGATAAGGTGATTTCATTAAATTGGACATGGCCAAAGCCTTTGATAGAGTCAGATGGTCTTTCCTATAGAAGGTTATTCATGCTTTTGGCTTTGTGGATGAATGGACTCAATGGGTCATGAGTTGCATTTCCTCAACTTCCTTCTCGGTGCTTATCAATGGAGAACACACGAAGCTTTTTGGTGCTACTAGAGGGCTGCGACAAGGTGATCCTCTATTTCCATACCTTTTTCTTCTCCTTACTAAAGGTTTGGGGTGGTTTATTAGTAGGAATAGAGAGGAAGGTCATCTTTAAGGATGGCATTGGGGAGGGGATTTGCCGGCTCAATCTCACCTATAATTTGCTGATGACACTGCCCTTATGGGCTTGGCCATAATGACCGAAGCTACTAATTTGCATAGAGTGTTAGATGTTTATCTTATGGCCTCAGGACAAAAGATAAATGAAGATAAGTCATCCATCTAATTCTTCAATACTCTAGGCCCTATTCAGCAGTGGATCATGAGGCCTCTTCATTTTTAGATTGGGACCCCCCTTAATTTACTTGGGTATCCCTATCTCAGTTGGCCATACATCCAAAGAATCTTGGAAGACTATTTTGGAGAATTTTTAGGTGAAAGTGAATAATTAGACACATAGGTGGTTATCCTTTGTGGGCTAGGTTAAACTTATCCAATTTGTGGTGCAAGCTTTACCCATTTACAGGTGTATGCTCCATGTTGCTCCGATGGGATTCATTAAGGATTTTGATTCGATTACTAGACAATTATTATGGGCTAGTAGTTTGAACTCCACTAAATGGAGCCTTATTAGATGGGAGATTATCTGTAGCCCCAAACAATATGGTGGGCTCAGTATGAGGCAGATGGAATTAAATGGTATTTCTCTTGCGGCCAAACTTTATTGGTGATGGTGTACTAAACAGGACAAAGCTTGGGCTAAAATTCTCTCATAGAAATACTATTTTAGAACCATTCAGAGGGACATCCCTCACTATTCGCTTATTGGGAAAGGTTCAGCAATATGGGGTACTCTCAAAAAAGGGGCTACTCTCATCGAGAACGTCTTTTTTTGGATTTGTAAATAGGGATCCAAGGCTCTCTTTTGGTTTGACTCTTGGGATGGATATCCTCCCATCATTTCTCAGTTTCCAAATTTGTTGAACCTTTGTTAGAGATTCCTTGACGTTGGCTGGTCTCGGGTGAGTGATTTCAAAACTTATATTACTCAAGGATAGGTAGAGGTTGCTCGTTGGAAAGCTTTCAAAACTTGGCTTGTTAATGGGATGCAGGAAGAGAATGAGGAGATGTTGTGCATCCTTTCCAGGCACCACTATTGTCCTCTTCAGAAGGAGGATAAGCTAGCTTGGTCTCCCAATCCCAAGGGAGCGTACACAATTTCTTCTGATTATCAGGCCTTACTTTTTTAGAGATTGGGCAGGGGGGAAGTGCAGTGGTGGAAATAGGTTTGGAATAACTTCACATGGCCTAAATGCAACTATTTTGGTTGGATGCTAGCTCGAAATAGGTGCTTGACCTAAGAAAATCTCTAGAAGAGAGGTTTCCAAGGCCCTTCTATATGTGTTATGTGTGGAGCAGCCAAGGAGGACTCTGCACACCTTTTTTTGTGATGCCCCTTTGCCTTGCAACTCTGGCATTATTGGTGGGATGTTTGGCAGCACCCATGTCTTCATGCTTAATCTATGGTCAATTTTTGGAATGGCTTGGGAGAACCCCCCTCAAGGATGCTCTTCCTATAGAACATATGGCTTGGCGGCCCCATTTTTCTATTTTGGCAAATCTGGCTTGAGTGAAATAGGCATATTTTCTAGGGGTGAGAGTCATGGTGTAGCAAGTATGGTAGAAAGTGTTGGGGATGATCTAGGAAATCGTCTAAGTAAAGTGCACGATCTGCCTTCCTTTGACCAAATAGGATGCTTAGATGGTGGCGTGACTTGGATTCTAGCAGTTATCTAGTAAGTCTACATGTGTCAGGAGGAGCAAGCAAGTCAAGAAGGTAGATTCTCAGGACTAGTCAGTGGTAGTGCCCCCCTAGTGGGATTCTTAAGATCAATACAGATGGTTCCTCAAGAGGTAATCTAGGTCCTGTAGGTACTGGAGGGATAAGAAGGGATTCTAAAGGTATGGTGATTTTCCTTTTTGTGGCTCCTGAGGGGATGCAAACCATTAACTTGATGGAAGGCCAGGCCATTCTTTATGCCCTTGAGAAGGCCTAGGTGTTAGGTTGGCATAGGATTATCTGTGAATCAGACTCTCAAGTCTTGATTAACCTGCTCATCAAGAGGAAAGTGGTGGACGTCAATTGGCAACTATCTCTGATTGTGCAACAGATTTTGTGGATTTGCTCACTTATGGATAGCGTTACTTTTGCTCATATTCCACGTGAATGGAATAGGGCAGCAGATTTTTTGGCTAAATGGGCATCTGACCATTTGGATGGTGGAAAAATTGAGGATTGGGGGTCTCTCCCCCCACCATTGTGTTTTGATTTGGATAGAATTTTGGAGGCTGATAGGGAGGTTCATAATATTGTCTAGTTGGGGCGATTGCCTAGTTTTTCAGTTTTTGCTAATTTCTTTTGGGGGTTTCTACCCCCATTCTTCTTGTAACGTTCTTTTCTTATTAATATTATTTTTACCCCTTTTACTAAAAAAAATCTAAGGTTTAGGTCTCTATTATTTTAATTTCAATTATTTATAAAATTAAATTAACACCCAAAGCCAAAAATTAACAAACAACATATAGTGTTTGAAATGAAATATGAGTTCATCAAAATGATTTATACTTTAATTAATTATGAATTAAAATTAACTCTAATTAGAAAATTAAATTATTTAAATATGATCTATGAAGTTAAATAAGATAGAATATTACAAAGATATATAGAATTTATGGAAGTTGTAAATTATTAAAAATAAACACTAGGGCTAGGGTTAGAGAATTGTCCTTGCAAACAAATTAATTCTAATTTTAACAACTTTCCATGAATTCTAATTGCTTTAAATAACTTGTAAACATAGATACATAAAAAAAAATTCTCTGTATATTGGCATAAGGTTGTAAAAGTTAGATAAGGTTGTAGTGCATTGTTTGCCACTATAGTTTTTTCGAGTAAATTGTGTAATAGATCTAAAAATATGGGCTTCTTCACTTTTATCTATAAGTGACCTATTTTTGTGTAGAGATTGATTTGACATATGGAATACCTATAATATCAATGCTCTATTCTTCCACAAACACACAAAAGATATATCAAATGCAAAAGGGGGAAAGATGGGGGATGTGGGAAGGACCAAGCTATTTTCAAAAAACAACTTGTTAACTGAATTCCACTTACATAGCCTAAATACCTCAATCCAATGTAGTTATCCCTTTAGGGAGGATAATATGAAGGCAACCAACATTGTTTTTATTATAATGATTAACAAATGATATCTTTAACCTATAATAAAACAATAATAGACTTGGCTAAGGAATATGGTATTGTAGTAGAATTAAAAAATATATATTTACTTAGAAGATAGATGCTTTTACAATCATAAAATAAAAAATTGTCATTGAGATTTGGTTAGTTTCAAGTGTAACCCTTGATGTGATTTTATAGGATAATATTTCAAATGTTTTTGATAATCAACCTATTGGTTTATGCAGGAAAGTCATTATGAAGCATGTAATTTTGAAAAGATGACCATTTGAACTTTGTGGAAAAGGTTGAATTACTAGATAAGGATGCAATATGCCCTTATCTTACTAGTGTGTTAATGTCTAAGATGAATAAAGGCTTATGAAACCAAAATGATAGTCAAGTATATGTTGGGTAGGGATATATAGAGATAAAATAGGTAAGTATAAGAGATATGCATAATAATTATGAGAATTTATAGTCCATTTATTATGTTTTATCATAATGGTGAATTGACCAAGAAAGGTAAAAATGTCAAGGACAAACATTTATTAATTAAATTTTAGTCTCTACAAAAACATGTGTGTAAAAATATAAACTAGACATAATTCTCAAGAGAGACGTAAGTAAATGTTTACCCCCAAAAAAATATTTTTTGGCACTTTATAATGAGTTTAATGACAAAATATTTCCTCCCAAGATATTTATAATGATGCAGTTTAATGGAAAAAACACTTTGTTATGAGTTGAGTTAAAAATGGGAAACAATTTTTTTATGTTTCTTTAAAATATGATTTAATTTTAGTTATAAATCTATATTTTAGGTGAATAAAAATGTATTTTTAAAAAATGACACCTAAAAAAGGTGTCTTGAGTGAAAATAAAATGTAGTTTGAATTTAGGATATGTTCGATTATAAATAATTCCTATCAAAATATTAAAAAAAGTTAGAATTAAAAGTTATAATTAAATAATTGAATATATTTTATGGAATAGGTTATAACTAGATTCATAACACAACATGAATCACCTCTTAATTCCAAGTAATGCTCAAGTTATTATAAAAAAAATACAAATATGTTTGAAAAAACTCTCAATAAAGGGGGGGTCTATAAAAATGTGAGCATAGAATTATGAATGCCTAAATCACCAAGTCTGAATGTGTATGTAACAAATTTAATTATATTGGAAAAAATGCATGGGTGTAGGGAGGGGGGGGTTGACCTCTTTTCAAACTAGGCCCCACCCATTGGTATTGACAAAAATTTTCAACAAAAAAGATCATACAAGCCTGCATTTCTACTTCTTCTTCAGTACATAATGGTAATTCCTTATTACCATATACAATGGTATCAAATGTAAAATTATATATGAGCACATCCAATTGTCTCAAAATAATTGGACCAATATAGTCTAAAAAATATGACTAGGTAGGAAGGGGTGGAGGTGGTAGAAATGTAGTGAAGGGATGGAGAGGAGGACATAGGTAGAGAAACAAGTAGAAGGGTGGTAGAGACTAGGGAAAAGAACAAAGAGTAAGTGTGCAAGTGTTGGAACTTTTGGAATATGTATCATATGGATGGTGGGGATTAGATGAGATGATAGGATATAGGTGGTTTGGATCATAAGGAAGTGGGAATAAGGGAGTGGGTAAGAGGAAGAAAGGGAAGGAGTTGGGTGGAGGGGAAGTTA